>MCJB01027950.1:84812-104099 GCA_002018475.1 Nicotiana obtusifolia
TTTTTTTTTTTTTTTTTTTTTTTTTTAAGACGCAGAGAAAGAGGGCTTTTGATTCAATGCCTAAATCCATCGTCGCTAATCCAGTGAAAGTACGACAGAACTTAAAAACTTAGGACATAATACTCATAAGATCAATTCTTATTCTAAAAACAGACACTACTGCCACATCAGTTAGTATAAACAAAGTCCAAGTTCATCAATCTTCCCTGCAACCAGCATGTTATGCCCGCGGAAGCTGAAGTACAGTATATTCTTCTATTACGTCAACAAACTATAAAAAGCTAGCCAAGCATAAGCAGGGGCGGATCTACATGGTTCGCACCGAGTGCTGAAGCACCCATTAACCCGACACAAACTTTGTATAATTATATAAAAAATACAGGAAATACTGATATAAATAACTAGCTAGCACCCATTAAACAAAAAGTCTTATGGTGCTTTGGTTAAGAATTGAGAATAGAGTACACAAATATAAAGTGATTAAGGGATCGAATCTTGCACGAATCATTGTCTTTATATGACCAGAAAGTGAGCATCCGACCTTAAAATCCTGAATCCGCCACTGAGCATAAGCCTAATGCTAAATAAATCTCATTCATGCATAAGACATTCATCAAAGAACTTTGCAGATTTCCTCATCTTCAGTTTGGAGATGGGCTCTTAGCAGTTCCGTCATCTAACAAGTTAACTGCAGATTATGTACGGCCAAAACTCTTTTGGTAATCAGAAAAACCTCTTTCCTCCAACATTCCTGCAGCTCCAGTAGCAGTACAACATTGATTCTGACATCAATTGGTACAAGATCATTTAAGATGGACCTACCAGCTCATAGATCGAACTTTCCGCAGAACTCTTGGTACTGGTCTTCGTTTCTCTATGACTGGTATGAGGTTCTCCATAATCTGCTTAAGTCTCTCTTTATTCTTCTCCGCCTCTTCTTTCAAAAGCCTTGCATTTTCCTCCTCCAATTGAGTAACCAAAGACTCTAATTCCACAGTATAAGCCTGCTTTCGTTCTCTAGACCTAGCAGCAGACTCTCGGTTCTTGATCATGCGTCTCTGCTTCTGCTGTGTAGCTTTATCAAGCGGCAACTCTTCAACAGTTGACCTCCTCTTCCCTCTCCCACTACCACTACTCCCCCTCCCTGCAATAGCCACAACCCCATTTCCAAATCCCATGTGGGGTCCATTATGCATGGCCATCGGAAACTGACAATTCCCCATGTTATCCACCACAAACCCTCCTGCAGCTGGCCCCGCCGTGGCTGGCGGCGGAGCGATCACCGGGACTCTAACGTCCTCCTCAGTAACCGCTCCAGCTTTGGTCAGAAAATCCTCTAAAGTCATCTCTGGCTCCCTACTACTCCCTTCCTCACCTCCATCCCCACCCCCTGATACAATTTCCTTCCACACCTCATCCACAGTCTTACTGGGTCCCAAATCACGGCCATCACCGGCGGCGGCTGGGGTAGGAGCGGTGCTTTCAGAGGCGGAGCAAAAAGGGTCGGGAGAATCGGAGTAAATGTTGTTGAGAAGTTCGTCCATGTTCATAGAGCCCAAGTTTCTTGAAGGATCAGAGTGAAGTAGAGAAGCAGAGGAAGAAGAAGGAGTTGGGTTTTGGGGAAGGCGAGAACGAGAACGAGAATGATCCGTATTGGGCGTTGTTGACGCTGACGGCATCACCTTTGACGCCATACTTGCCGGCTTTCTAGAGATCTCGTTTCTTTTCCCTTCCTTTTTTTTTTTTTTTTTTTGCAGAGGAATTTTTCTTCTTCCTGAACACTTGTCTTTTACAGGAAAATCAATACCCAATAACCGATTTTTGGAGATGTAGTTCTAGTGACGACGATTGAAGGAAATTTTGGATCTTTTTTCGTATGATGTTCTTCTTCTTCGTTGTGTGTGTTAGAGAGAGAGACTTGTGTTAGGATCTTTCTGCTTCAATACCGTTGAAGTGATGAAGAGGAAGAAGGAAATAGTTCTGTAAGAGGAAATAGTAGAGAGGAATTTCGTGGGAGGAGTGAGATATTTTCGTAGTAATATCCGTGGGTAAATTTCTACGGCAATAGATATATATCAATAATATTGGATATTTATAATTAGAGAGAATATAAGCAGAATAAACAGTACATCCTAAAATTTAGGTTTCGGGGCAACGGTTACCACCCCCACACCCCCGGCAATCTCACCGCAAAAGTTGAACCGCGTAAGCAGTTTATATATTAATCAGATTCCATACCTAATAGTTTGAAACTCTATATTGTCGCTTTAAAGGGTGTAAGCCCAAGAGAGAGATATTTCTGTAGTAACACCCGTGGATAAATTTCTACGGCAATGGAAAATATATTAATAATATTGAATATTTACAATTACAAAGGATATAAGGAGAATAAACAGTATAGCCTAAAATTTAGGGTTCGGGGCAGCGATTCCCACCACCCACACCCCCGACAACCTCACCGTAAAAATTGAACGCAATTTATATATTAATCAGATTTCATATCTAACAAACGTGCAGTTTTAAACTCTATATTGTCGCTGTAAGTGGTGTAAGCCCAAGAGAAGAGCAGAAAAGGAAAACTGGTTTTGTGAACTTTTGGACTATAGTGGAGAGACCCTCCAACCAACAAGTGTTTTATCTACCGCACGCAATTGAATTTAATTAATTTATTTAACACGTCATGACGATACACATTTTCGTTTGGTACCAACACAAGTAATGCAGGAATTAGTAATGTTGGATTATTTTTTATCAAGTGTTTGGTTCATTGTATTAAAAATTAATTATGCAATGTATAATCTAAAATTGTGTTTGGTTTAAAACTATATAAAATATTCTTTACAATTATACCCTTGATTTAATAATTTTAAGTCTTATCCATGTATAGCTAATTCAAGGATTAGTAATCCCTTACTTTCCTTGGTATTAGTTAATCCCTCATATGAGGGATAACTAATCCATGTATTATGTAGGAGTAAATTGAATTGACCAATCAAACATGGTATTGGACGGATTAAATTTTTATACGGGGATTATTTTACCTAATACGGCCTACCAAACGACCCCTTATACCAATAAAAGGTATTTAGCCACAATTATAATTAAAATATCTATCTTATAGTTATGCCAACTTTAACTATTTATCTATGTATTTTGCCTTTTTGTTTCTATGCACGTAAATAAAGAAAAGTTAACTATTCTCATGTCATTTATATGTTTGGACTTTGGATAGAGAAAAGACATTATTCTCTTACTTATAAAATAAAACACTTGCAAAAGCTAGCAAGATTATAATCTACTTATCAAAACATGAAAAGCCACCTAAAGAAATGACAAATAATAAACTCATAGGATTTTCCAAACAGTTGACAAAGTACAAATCTTTGTTATTGTTGGATGCATATACAACTGTAGACAGATCATAATGTATGGGGTCGAACTCGGATCGCTTGTGTGGGAAAAATCGGATTCGAATTTATACGGCTGGTGTCGATTAGAATTACTGCTCGATAGACCGGGGTCGAGGCATCAAGGAACGAGAATCGAGACTGGGTGTCATTGAATCGTAACTCGAAGCCATGATATCTTAGGTGAGATCGTTGAGGTCGATTAGGATAAAATGTCCTAAGGTAAAACTATCAGATTTGCATAATGGAAGGACCAGAAATCCCGTGATACGTAAGTCTCTCGGCGGGAATCACGGAGGGAATCAGCAAGGACGTTGAAATCAGTAAATCAAGGGATATTTTACCTTGTAAATAAATTTTTTACCTTGTATAAGAATCATTCCCCTCTCTATATAAAGGGGTAGCGTAATTGTAAAAGGCATCTTAGAAGCGATTATCAATATACAGAAAAGTAGTCTGCTCTAGTTATTTCTTTATTCATTTGGTTCATATTTGTCCATCTTAAAGAAATCAATTGAGATCAAGCTATTCTGGACTTGTGGTTTGCATTCTCTCTCAATTTATTTACTGAATTTAGTCTTTATTTTATTATCCCTTATTTGTATCAAACCAAATCACTTGTCCTTAAAACCACGTACAAATTTAATTGTTATCCGAAGCCAAGGGTAAACACATAACTTAAAGTTTATCGATTCTATACATCTCTATGTCTGTAACTCTGTATTAGCTATATACATGAATGTGCAAGGAATACTAAGAGTACAATATCATTTGTTTTCTGTTAAACCTGTTATGGGTAGGAATGCAGCCAAGAACACCGATACCTTGGACAACAGAAATCCGATAGTCCCAAGCATGAGATCTTTCGGCGTCAGCACACTGGAAACATCTCCGAGGACATATTTTGCTGCAACTGTAGTAACTGCAAGAGCCAATACTATGTTTGACACTGAACCCTTGAATCCTTTATTAGTTCGTTCAAGAGTTTCTGTACTGTTACTTGAAGTCAAGTCTGAAGATGGTATACCATCAATCGACCTCTGCACGAGCAGTAGATATAGAAATCCTCCGATACCACCTGTTAAGAAGGCGATTGCGGACTTTTCTCCAGCTAAGAATGCAATAGACGAACCAGCAACAGTAAGGATTGCATCATAAAGCAATAAAGATAACTTCAGATCTGCATATTCCTTCATGGTGTCTTCATTTGATATCTTCTGAGTGGCAAGGGAAGATGATGGCGAAGTTTTCTCAGTTAATGATAAAATATTGTCCTGGGAAAACTCAGTAACTGAACATGGTCTAAACTCTAACATGGAACTATCGCTTTTCTCACCGAGCAAGACATCCTCGATATCAAAGTCATACTGGACAGCAGTACAGTCGGATAAATTCTTCTCATTTCCTACTGACTCAGAATTTAGCAGGGAAATGACAGTTATGCTCATGCCTCCAAGTCTCCACTGACCTGCTTATTCACGTTGGAACAAAATATAGAGAACTCATGTTTGTTAATTTCCTTTTTGATGCTTAAATATGCAGAATAGTAAACTAAACTAATAGTTCACAATGAGCATCTTTTGACAAATTCATATTCTCATTTAGGCGCTTAAATAATGACCTTAGTCCGTGTCCAATTGACAGAGATACTGAGAACTAAGCACTCACTAAGTGTATCACTAGTATATGCCGAAGTCTGAATCCCCATACCCCCAATCTCCTTCAAACTTGTCATTCTTCTTGTTCTATACACAAATGATGTAATCAATTACTGCAAAATATTGGTGTAAACTTGACGAATGCTACTGTTGAGTAATCAGGATTCTTACTGGTTTGAGATATTCTTTTTTTTCCCACCATTTGAGATAGATTTAAAGAGAGCGTGAAGTGTAAACTGAGGTGACTACTGTCAAAATGCAGTTTGGTGAATATCAAAATGCCAGATGTACTTTCGGATAAATATGCATGTAACAGTTTGATCCCAAAGGCTTTTCTGAGTATACTAACCTGATTCTGGACTGATCCAAACAGCGGCAATTTTTCCAAGTTTAGGTCCCTCAAATATGAACTCATCCACGGAACCTCTTTGGAAATGGAGAAAATCAGAGCTCTGTGACTGCATAAAATGGGCGTTTTCCTGACCAGCTGATATCCTCTGTAAGATTGACTCACCATTTTCATCTATCAAACAAAGCAGGACTTCAGAGTTTATGTCGGTGAGATCTGATCCATATGCGCTACTTGTTTGCAGCTTGACTTTGTACAAGGAATTGGACTTATCCAAATTTGAACGATTGAGCATGTTTTCCAGCGACCAATCTCCACCAAATTTTATGTCAGTGGCTGGTAAAAGTCGGGAAGGTTTTACATAGTCCCGGAAATCTGAAAATTTGAGTTGCATGATTAAAGTGAGAAGCTGAAACACAAGTACTAGCATGAATGAGTGAATGAAACATCAGAATCTGCACCTTGCTAGCCATATATGAAACTAGATAAAGTGGTTTGTTCAACTTTTTCTCTATTCAACTGAAGTGAAAGAATAATCAGAGCAGATTACATTACATAGCTGGACACCAACTTCATATATTTAGAAGCTAACAATGATCGCGCACTCATAGAGTTTTAACGCATCAAATCGTTCCATTCAACATTACTCCTATAATTTTTTTGACAAGTTTTATTCACAAAAGTGGCGCCTGGAGAGTGCTCAGACTAATCCATGTGATCATCTCAATCCAAGATCATCTTTATCTTTATGAACATTTGAACTTTAGCTGCAACTGACAGGATTTTACTTTTTAGGCACTGCATAACACTCCCCACCTGTGTTCAAACTTCCATAAAATTTAACATAATTTTTCCTCAGCATTTTGAACTCTCCTGATACCAATAAACAGAAAACCCAATTCACATTTATTATATCTATCTCATCTCCCTTGTCACAACATCAAAATTTCAAATCACAAACTACTCCCAAGTGAAAATACCTCAACACCCTCAATCGTACTCTTTCCCAAAGCTTAGCAGTAAAATATCATCATCTATTTCCAAGTTAGCTCATAACCTCATACTAACAAACATAAAAGTTGCCATTAACAATTACTATAGCAACAAATTTATCACCATAAAAAGTTACAAACATTATCTATAACACCATGAAAAATTACAAAACATAGAAAGAAAAAAAAAGTTTAAAACTTTCCAATTTCCTTCCAAACTGTACCTTGAAAGTCTGATTTTTTAAAGTGAATTTTCCAAGAACAGCTGCAAATTCTTCTTATGCGAATTGGGTTTATTGAATTCCTCACTGGAACTGCACTTTGAGTTGCAAAGATCAAATTTTTCATAAATAAAGACTCCATTTTTAGCTAATTTCTCTTCAGAAAATTGAGACTTTTCTTTAAGCTGGTTTTTATTTTTAGAGAGGGAGAAGCGTATGGAAATGGGACAACTAAAATATCTTTGAGGCCCAATCTAAAAAGCCCAACAAACAAACCTTTCACCCATCTTGATATTTGGGTAAGCTCACCAAAGGGAAAGCCCATTGTGACTTCTATATGTGAAAATAGCGCATGGCCTAGCCAGTTTTCGTGCTGGTAATTGAAAAATAGAAAGCATTTGTAAAGTCATTGAAAAATAACCATTATTTTGCTGCAACACGGGAAGTTCCAGCACAATATACTGGAGATTGGTGCACTTGTGTATGAACTTCCAGCATATTATGTTGGAACTCCAACACCTAGAAAGTTCCAGCATAATATACTGGAGATTGGAGCACCTGTCTATGAACTTCCAGCATATTATGCTGAACCAGTATATTATGTTGGAATTCTAGTATATTATGTTGGAACTTTAGTATACTATGCTGGAACTCCAGTATATTATGCTGAAATATTTTTTGGACTTTGAACAGTGCTTTCGTGCATATTTAGCTTTACTGAAAAGTGGCTAAATTTCGATTACTTTTGAAACTGTGACTATTTTTCAATTACCATTTATAAATATGGCCATTTTTTAATTTCATCCCGCCTATATAGTTGAAAAATTATACTGTGCAAATAAGACGAAAACAAATCTTTTTGCTTATATATAAACGGTTGAATCCCATCTCAATTATGAAATTATAATACTTTCTTGAATTCCCTATGATAAAAAGTTGAAACAACAATCACTCACGTGCTTCTAATTGAGATTCAATCTAATCTCATGAGGACAATTTGGTAGGTAAATGATCATAATTCAAATTATATTTTTACGATTTTTAATATTAGAATTCAATTGTATTATCACGATTTTGAATGAGTTGTGAGTGAGATGTGGTGTGATATTTTAAAAATATTAATAGCAATTTCTTGGAAAGTTGGATTCTAATAGCATAAGTTAAGTGAAAATATTATAGCAACAATAAAAAGAGAAAGAGAATTAATTTTTCCTTTATGTTTTTGGTAATTTTGCAAGAATAAAATAACAAAAAACCATGCATGCTTTATATTTTATTCAAAACCAATAAACAATTAATATATTTTCTTATATATTAGGGGATAAAGGAAGAAAGGAAATAAACATTATAGCATAAAGTTTCGATTATTACAAGTAAGTTGAAGTTTCCTAACAACTTGATCCGCTGTAGCACTGGTTAATTCCTTCTCTTTGAAAGAATCCGGGTTCGAACCCCGGCAGCGGAAATTATTTTTTGATCATTTTATCAGTGTTTCTAAGTTTTTTCTTGTTTTGATATTAGTAGTTTTTAAAGAATTCGACACGAATACGATAACATCTTTGGAGAGTCATACAGTTATATGTAATCTTGGTGTGCCCATAATTCCAAATTTAAACTGTTATCTTTCTTTTGTGTATACTCCAAAACTAGCTGTATTGTCGTGTGTTCTAGCTAGGAAGTTTCATCAAATTTATGTTTTTGCGTATTTCTATTTTTAAAATATTTATTTCACTTCGTATGTGTAAAATTATGAATTTTAAAAATGAGATCATTTTGATAGAAATAAATTTTGGTAGGTCTAAAATCACTACTAAAAGACCTATAAAATAAAATGGTATGAAATGAACTTCCCTAGAGAATGGATTATAGAAGAAGCTATAGCTCCTCAGAATAAGGTTAACAAGTAAAATCACTTAAGTCGAACAAACTTTATATGGAACTGTCAAAATTAGATTTAATAAAACAGACCAAATAAATATACGTCATCTAAATTAACTAGATCTAATTCTTCTTATATTCCGTTAATTATATAACAAATTTTCCATCAAGAGCATCTAGGTTTTAAATGATCCAATCTCAATTAGACTGTCACGATTTTGAATCTTTAAAAGAGATCTGACTGGGATGTGATGTGATCTTTAAAAATATTCGTAATAGCAATTTCTTGGACCGTTGGATTCTTTTAGCATAAGTTAATTTTAAAAAAATATTATAGCAACAATTTTCCTTTATATTTTTGGTAATGTTGTAAGATAAAAATAACAAAGATTCGCTGTTTTATCGTTCATGCTCTTTTATTTTATTTAAACCAATAAATAATTGAGATATTATCTTATATATTAGGTGATGGTATGGTTGAGGGTGAAAACAAGGAAATAAACTATTGAGTTGTCCCACATCGGTGGGATTTGAGGTCATTGGTCTCTTTATATGTTATTTGGCAATCTTCATCTCATAAATTAGCTTCTGGGATTGAGTTAGGCTCAAGGTCCATTTATAATGGTATCAGAACCAAGCCCATTTCAATTATTGTTACCGATGTTGGGTCTCAATTTATGTTGTCTACGCTCCAGAGTGCAGGCCTGAGCGTGAGAGGGGATCTGTTGAGTTGTCCCACATCGGTGAGATTTGAGGTCTTTGGTCTCCTTATATGGTCTTGGGCAATCCTCATCTCATAAGCTAGCTTTTGGGGTTGAGTTAGGCCCAATGTCCATTTATTATGGTATCAGAGTCAGGCCCATCCCAATTATTGTTATCATTGTTGGCCCCCCATTTATGTTGTCTGAGGTCTTTGGTCTCCTTATATGGTCTTGGATAATGCTCATCTCATAAACTAGCTTTTGGAGTTGAGTTAGGTCCAAGGTCCATTTATCATAAACCTTATATCCATTCTCATATTATAAATAAATATATGTAGTATATATTTAATGTTTTTTATGATGCTATATTTTAGATTTTTTTTTTCTAGTTATTTTCTCAAAAAGCAATATTAAGTTAGCTTAAAGTTGCGTGGAGGAATATGTAAGTTTATCTTTTATCATTACATCAGCTTTCTAAAATTCGGAAGTTCAAAATCTGATTGATTGGGTGTAAGAATAGTATCATATGCTCTTATCATTATTGAGATAAGCTTCCTCTTTATTTATTTATTTAATTATTTATTTATTTATTTAATTTTGTGATATTCGATGCGGGAGCGGATGTAGCTCTATATCAACAGGTTCAATTAAATTCATAACTCTCGACGTGAAGCACAAATTTATGTGTAAAAATTTATTAAAATTAAACCACAATAAATTATAGATATGAAACTATAATTTTAAGGACATTATGAGTTCAATACTAAAAACCTTAAGGGGTGATTTGGTAGGCTGTACTAAGTAAAATAATCCCTGTATAAAAATTTAATCCGTCCAATATAATGTTTGGTTGTTTAATTCAATTTATGCATACCTAATACATGGATTACTTATACCTCATAGGAGGGCTTAGCTAATACCAAGGAAACCAAGGGATTACTTATACCAGATTTAACTATACCTGGATACGACCCTAAAATTACTAAACCGCCCCTCAAACCCTTTTAATTTTTAATATTCAATGGTATAATTTTAAAGAAGATTTTGTACAGTTTTAAACCAAACACAAACTTAGATTATACACTGCATAGCTAATTTTTAATATAATGAACCAAACACGTGATAAAAAATAATCCCAGCATTACAATCCCTGCATTACTAATACCTGCATTACTAATCCCTGCATTATTTGTGTTCGTACCAAACGACCCCTAAAAGTGTAACTCATA
Source organism: Nicotiana obtusifolia (assembly GCA_002018475.1). Classification (NCBI taxonomy): domain Eukaryota; kingdom Viridiplantae; phylum Streptophyta; class Magnoliopsida; order Solanales; family Solanaceae; genus Nicotiana; species Nicotiana obtusifolia. Next base: position 95,248 of record MCJB01027950.1, read on the forward strand.
AAGTTTACATCCTGAATCCGCCTCTTATGGAAAGACGATCGAATTTTCGTTCACATTTCGATCTTTCATTTAAAAAAAAAAACAGAAGATTCCAACTGTATCAAAATTTATACCAATTTACAGCTCACATTCCAAATTAATTATTCTCTTTTAATTATTAACGAATCTTTGCTTGCAATTTTAAGAATCACCCAAATGACTTTCTATTTAATTTTGACAAAATTTCGATACGAATCTTTGACAAAATCACAGTAGATTCTAATAGATGGAATACCTAATAAAATTTTGGTCCTATCCTATTCTTAATTTAACACTTTAAACCATTTAGAGTAAAAGATACTCAACATAATGTTGATTTTTGTTTAATCATTGATTTAATGATTTGATTTGATTTAATTAAGGACAAGCAAGTGGAGAGTTTACTCATAATGATATATACTAGAAAAAGAAATTATAACATAAAATAAATACATTATTAGGTACAAAAGACAAAACAAAATTAGAAAAAATAAATAAGACAAAGTAAAGAACATCTTCCATTCAATTTCTTTTAGAATTAAATTAACAATTTTACAATAGTAATCACATCTATGAAAAGTCTTCACAAGTTTCTTTCTTGCCAAAAAAAATAATAAAAATCTCAGGGCTCTTCTTTGTGAAGAATGCCTCCTCGTTCTTCGTCCATTCCCGTTATGGAGAAAGAACTTCTTTCGGGTGTTCGGTCAGGCTTGCTTAGGCCGAGTAAGCAATTGAAGAAATTTCGTATACAGATTTTCAGTATTAGAAAGATCTGCGTGATTGCAATATATTTTGGCCTGTAGTTAGCTCCGCTTAAGGTAGTGAAGTGAGCCATTAGCTCAGGTTCGCATCTAAATTATTAGCTCAGCTAAGGAATCAAGCACCCAATCCGATAAGAACATCAAATACGAATCACGTCCGAGACGGGAGAAATAGCATAGTAGTAAAAAAACAAAATTAGAAAAAATAAATAAGACAAAGTAAAGAACATCTCCCATTCAATTCTTTGAAAATTAAATTAAAAATTTTACAATAGTAGTCAACATCTATGAAAAGTCTTCACAAGGTTCTTTCTTGCCAAAAAAAAAAAAAAAGAAAAAAGGAAAAAAAAAGAAGAAAAGTCATACTACAACAACTACCTTCCCTATTATTATTGAGCGGCTGAGAATGAGCTTTCCGATAGTCTCTTCCGTCCTAAAAATAGAACTCTAACTATCCCGTCCCGTCTCCTCATTATCATCTACCTTATTGTTGAACTTAAGCAACCTCTTTGACTTACAAAAATTCATAAGAAAATACCAACCAATCCCTCCTACAGTCATTAATCCACTAATCAAATACACAAGTTTTGTTGCTATAGCCATAATAAATACCAAAAAACCACATGGAATTAAACACATAATTACCAAAAGTGGTAATTTCATTGGCACTTTATAAGGTCTTTTAATCAATGGAAATTTCCTCCTTAGCCAAAGAAATGATGCAAATTCCAAAAGCATACCCAAACTATACAAGAAATTGGCTGAAGAAATAATATCTTGAAAATCCATATAAGACATTCCCAAAGAAATTGCTGTTGATAATATAATTCCAACCCATGGTGTATTAAACCATTTAGATCTTAATCCAAAGAACTTAGGCAAAAATGCAATTTCAGCCATACCCAAAAGTTGAAAAGCTGAACTACTCAATTGTGCTTCAAATAATCCAATAGCTGATAAAACAGCACCAACTTCAATCCAAAATTTCAACCATTTACCAGAAATCATTTCTGCTGCATTTGCCATAAATCCTGTGTCCCAATCATTTTGGTCAACTGAAACAGCACCAGTCACAGCCAAAAGTGGAATAATATACCCCAAACAAGTAAAAATAACAGATGAAAACAATGCTAATGGAAATGTCTTTTTTGGATTGTCAACTTCTCCAGCCATAGTACTAACATTATCCCAAAAGTTCAAGTTCCAAAAAAGGGTGTTAAAGAATAAATTCCAATCTTTTTTCACACCCTTTTGGCCTAAACTAATCCATCTATGAGGATGAATCTTTGGTATAGCAATCAATGACATTATAATAAAAGGTGCAAGTGAAATGATCCCAAGTGCAACAGCAACATACCCTACAATTGTTAAACCAGTATAGTTGACAAAAGATAAAAATAGGGTTGATCCAAGAATTGCCAGTTTTCTTGGAACCCCAGATGAAAGAACAGGAAAAATCTTTTCCAAATAACTAATACACAAAACTGGAAAAGATGCAATGTTTATAACACCAGTTAAGAATTTCCAAGTTCCCATTAAAGAACCCCAAAAGGGACCAAAAGCTTTATCAGCCCATATAACAAAACCACCATTACCAGGAAAAGTTGTTGAAAGTTCAGCTGTGATTAAAGCCTCAGGAACACTCCAAATAAATGGAAAAATTAGAAAACCAAGAATTGCTAGTAAAGGACCGGCTGCTTTAACTGCTGGTTCTTCACCATATGGACCACCAGCTACTTCAAAATATATGAGGAAAATTAAAGGGATGAGTGTGAGTTTATGGTTTTTTCTGGTGGTGGTTGTGGTGGTGGTTATAGGGAGTTCTTGGGTGGTTTGTGGTGGTTCTGTGGTGGCTGTTGTTATGGTTGAAGGATGTGATTCAATCTTCTTTGTCATTTTTGGCTAGCTTTGGTTTAGGTGGTGAAGTAATTGATCAAACAGGTCTTTTTGTAGCTGGACTAGTAATATATAAGAGTATTACAGAAGCATTGACCAGGTAGGAGTAAGGTCTGCATATACACTACCCTCCTCAGATCTCATCTGTGAGAATATACTATATGTTGTTGTTGTTGTAGTTATTATATAAACATTGAATCGTTGAAGTTTGGTATTTCCAATTATCATAAAAATTTACCTGCATTCAATGTTTATACTAATAAATAAACGCAATATATGTGTATCTCGTAGATCTTTTTCTTTTATATATTTAAACATCTCTACATATATTCTCACTATTATACTTCATCCGTTCACTTTTAGTTATATACTTTAGACTTTCACATCTCTTAAGAAACAATAAATCAAATATATATTGTACGATTTTACCCATAATAATAATAATAATAGTATTTCCAAAAGTCTTGGGAAATGATTTGGGAAATAAGTAATTAGTGATAAAAATAAAATAGAAAAAAAAGATTGTAATTCTCTTAATTTAGTATAATAGACAAGTAAAAGTAAAAAATATATTTTTAATATAATAAACAAATAAAAGTGAACGAATAGAGTAATTTTTAACTAAAGTTAAATTTCCCGTTTGGTGAAATACAAGTGAAGGTAAGGTGGTGAAATAATGAGCAAACACGTTTCTTGGAATATATATAATAAGTTATTAATAAAATATTACAAGTGGAGCCTTAGTTGTAAGTTTGAAATTTCCAACAATTATTTTAAATTTTTTAATCCATACATATCTCAATAGCCAATAAGGATAGACTCACCGAATATACTCCACGCCTCCCTTTTTAATGAGAAATTAAAATTAAAAATTTATAAATTTTAAACTCATAATTTGTTTTAATTACTAATTTATGCCTATGGAAAACGGTCCTAGGATCATGCCCTCCTTTAATATCAATTATGAGGATCATTGATGATTGATGAAGATGTAACGCTGGGTATAAATGTTAAATTCTTTGTGACGGATCGTCGCTCTTAATGTTGTAGAATATTCCTTAGTAAATGCTACCGAACGTAAAGCATTTAATACACTTTTATGAACGTTATCCGTTCGGTGAAAAGAAACTAAAATTTAAAATTTATAAATTTTGAACTCATAATTTGTTTTATTTACTAATTTAATAATTAGTTATTTTTATATATTAAATAAATTACTTAATTATAATTATAAGATCTAGACGAAAGTTACTGAATTCGTATCAAACATTACATAATACTCTACTTCTGCCCATATCTCTATTGTGGAGCGTGTGGTTCAAATCTTTTTACTTGGGAGTGGGGATGATATTTTTATTTTTATTTTGGACAGAGAGTTGACTCTAGCAGTATATATGTAAGAGGGCATTTATTATTATTATTATTATTATTATTATTATTAAATAATTCGTACCATTAATGTTTCAGAATCTTTTTTAAGTTATTATCATAATTGTTATTGTCATCGTTGTTATTGTTATTACTAATATATTTGCAAATTTTAAAGAAAATCGATAGTCGCTATCTTTCGAATGCACACTGGATAACCTATTCAATATGAAATAGCTCGCACACCACATAAGAGAAATAAAATACATTAGACAAGCATCGTACGACGAGCTCTGACTCAAGAGTTATTATTAATATTACTATTATGTTAGTAGTAATTAGTATATATTTCCAAAAATATATACAACTGGATAATGACCTAAGAGGAATTTGTTTTATCTATGCTGTTATCTTTCCACAAGGGGTCAATATAAAATAATTAAATGAATTATCAAAGACCCCCCAGATTACTTAAAAAAGTAATTTTTTTTTGAGAAACTGCAACTTATTATTAAATCAATATTTAATTCAAGATACCTAATTAGTTCTTAATTCTCCCTTTACCTCTTTCCATATTCGTGTTTCAAAATCTACATTTCAATTTCTAAAAGAGGTAAGAGAATTAATCCACCGACTCATGAGCAGAGTTACTTTTGTCCAGAAGGAGTGAATTGATTTTTCTTCACCAAAAAATCATAATGTTTAAATAAGTCAACTAATATAGATGTGTGGTATCTTAGTTGTAAGTTTGATATTTAAAGCGAGGAACGGTGATGACGAAGCGATTACTATTTTTTATTAGGTCGTTTTTTATGGGCACCAACATTTTTTGGAGATTCGTGGCCAGCCGTCCGAGTTTATGCAGATGCTATACAAAAATTTGGGAATCAACCTGAATTCCTATTTTATGACCCTAAAATGCCAAAAACAAGTATGGGCCCGCAAAATTTTAGAAAATTCGAGACCGATCGCGCGAATCCATGCAGATGGCGTGGACTATAACACATGAAAATTCGGGAATCGTCCTGAATTCTTGTTTTATGGTCCTGAAACGTCAAAAATGAGAAACGATCATGGTGAAGTGATGACTTATTCATTAGGTCATTTTTATGGGCTCGAAAATATTTAGGAGATTCAGGGCCGGTCGCCCGAATTCATGCAGATGGCGTGAATTATAGCATACGAAAATTTGAAAATCGTCCTGAATTCCTGTTTTCTGGCCCTAAACGTCAAAAAATGAGGAATGTTCATGACGAAGCAATGACTATTGTTCCTTAGGTCTTTTTTATGGGGCCGCAAAATTTTAGAAGATTTAGGGTCAGTCGCACGAATTCATGCAGATGGCATAGATTATAGCACACAAAAATCTCAGAATCACCCTAAATTTTGATTTTACGGCCCTAAAATGCCAAAAAAGAGAAACGGTCAAGGAAAAGCTATGACTATTGTTCATTAGGTCATTTTTTATGGGCCCGCAATATTTTAGGAGATTTAGGGTCGATCGCCCCAATTCATGCAGATGGCGTGGACTATAGCGCACGAAAATCTGGGAATCAATTAGAATTCCTATTTTATGGCCTTAAAAAGCCAAAAAATGAGAAATGGTCATGAGAAGAAATGTCTATTATGCATTAGGTCATTTTTTATGGGCCAAAATAATTTTAGGCAATTTGGGGCCACTCCTCCGAATTCATGAAGATGTCGTGGACATTAGCACACAAAAAATTAGAAATTATACTGAATTCTTATTTGATAGCCATAAAGCGCCAAAACGTGAGGAACGGTAGCAGTGACTATTATTCATTAGGTCGTTTCTGATAAGATCACAAAATTTTAGACTTCGGGGTCATAAGAATACTATGCACGACCATATAAAATTTACCTGTGCTATGCACTACTACACAGATCCAACCTCGCTCAATAAGTTGACGGTGTCTGATTGACCTGAATGGACCGTGTCCATCAGAAATGACATACTCGCTTGACTAACATTGTTATTTGGTATTTCGGGGTCATGAAACAATAATTAATGATGTTATTTATTTTCTCGTAAACATATACATGATGATTTTTCTAAATTTGGTTGACGAACTCCCATTGGGCTAAAAATTAGTAGATCCATCGGACACGGCCTTGTGAGCAATACTTACCATGCGTAACTTTATCTTTTGGCATTTCGCGGTTATAAGAATACTATGTACTGCCACATGGAACCTACCTGTGCTATGTACGGCCACTTGAATCCTATTATGCTAAAAAAGTTGATTGACTGCGAGTGACTTGAAATTTGGTGGGTCCATCAAAAACAGTCTTGTGAGCATTACTTGCCATGAATTATATCGTATTTTGGAATTTTGGGGTCATGAAACAAGAATTAATGATAATTTTCATTTTTTTTGTGTATTTATATATTTACATGATTTTTTTGAATTTGGTTAACGGACTCCCATTGGCATAAAACTTGGTAAAACAATCGGATACGACCTTGTGAGCAACACTCGTCATGACTAACGTTATTTTTGGAATTTCAGGGTCATAAGAATATTATGCACGGCCATATGAAAATCTACTCGTGCTATACACGATCACTTGGATCCTACCGGTGCTCAAAACATTAATGGACTTTGATTGATCTGAAATTTGGTGTATCCATCAAAAACGACCTTGTGATCAATACTCGTTAAGACTAACACCATTTTTTCAGTCTTCCGGATCATTAAATAGGAATTAATGATTATATCTATTTTTTCGTGTGTTTATATACATAATAATTTTCCTTGGTAGAGTTACTTTTGTTCAAAGGGAGTCAATTGACAAAATTTGTCAGAAAATTACACTGCGTAGATAGGCCAAATTTTTTTGCATATATACTATTCTTTGAATTTTTTTGACTTCTTCATGTATTTACTTCTTTATGTTTGAATCCCTTTAATAAAAAATTTGGCATATTTTAATTTTTCAGGTGATTTTTACATTTGATGATAGATATATCAAAGGAAGTGTCCAGTATTTTGGGATCCTTTAAGTTTGTTCTTTCATCAACCTTTTTGTTTGTCTTCTTCTAAAGTCTTTTCCTCCTATGCTAACCCAACTTAACTTCATAAGAAATCCTCGGGCTCGTTTGGTAAGATGCATTAGATAAAATAATATAAATATTAACTTTATGTATTCATAATATCTTATTTAATACACCGTTTGAACTTATACATTAGTTATGCAAACATTAGTTATATACCTTATTTGGTATTATCTTATGCATAACTAATGCATAAGAAACCATGGCATTAACAAATGGAATACGTTTTAATGCATGCATTAGTCAAATTAAAGACAAAATTATCCTTCAAAATTTATACTTGATTAAAATATGCTATTATATTAATGCAAGTTTAAAATAATCCAAGAAAGTGAAAAATAAAATTATATCCCTAGTAAATAAATAAATACTTAGCATATTTTCTTTTTTTATAAATAAATATTTAGTTCTACACTAGAATATAGGTAGAAAATCAAATAAAAAATTTTAAGCCCTTTTCATATAAAAACATTCCTCAACATATATTTCTTTTCAAAAAATAAAGTGATGGACTGATTATGGGGGTATTTTTGTAAACAAACAATTCTTTTAAAAATTATGCAATGCTTTAATACATCACACCAAACAATGGATAAAAAATATGTCAGCATAACTAATATTAGCATTATTAATACATCATATTCAACATTATTATTATGCACCGTACCAAACGACCCATTAGTGTAATGATAATAGCATTTTTCATGTGATAAACTTTTAGGATCATTTTAATTATTAAAGGAGAAAATGGGATGCAGCCAATATCATCTTCTTTTCCATTAAAGTGAATTCAAAGTGACTATTTCACACACACACACACACAAAAGTGACGAAACAAAAAACATAGAAAAGGAATTCTATATTATTTATTTGTTTTAAATAATAATCACTTACGTTTCACATGACTAATGGAGTAAACATATGGTGAAAAAAATTAACAGAGAAACAAACAATTGAAAAGTCCAATGAAAGAAAGAAACATTGGAAAAATCCATTTTGTTATTAATAGACTAAGAAGGGGAGAAAAGAAGAACCGAAAGAAAGGCAATCGATTAGTTATTCGTCAAAGTTTCATTTATTCAATGATCAGAATTAAACGGGGATATATAGCTCAGAAGGGAAAAGAATAATTGAAAGAAAGGCAATCGATTAGTTATTCGTCAAAGTTTCATTTATTCAACGACCAAAATTAAACGGGGATATATAGCTCGGAGACGGCAAATTTGAATAGTTTGTTGTAAGCATAGCATCTTTTCCTATGATATCAACAAGCATTTCAAAGTCCAACTACAGAACTGCTAATATTCTTTAATCATTTACAACTCTTAGTTGTGAACATATCTGATTTTGTTCACATTCTTACTTGATAACCACTAAAGTAGGGACACTTCTTTCATACTCTTTTCTACCTAGTAGTATTAGCTTTCTTTTTTATCTATGCTATATACGGAATAGCGCGAAAACCGTCTCTAGACTATTCGATTTGATACAAAAATACCCTTTCGTCCACCTATTGAGTCAAATATGTCCCTATCGTTATCTGAGTGGCTCACTTATGCCTTATTAACTAACAACTTATTTGGAAAATGTTCTTAATTAATATCCACGTGTCACCGTCCCATTGGTCTAAATTTAAATTTTTACCAAATTTTAAAAAAAAACACCCATTATGGTTTATTCAGACTCGCCCGAAAATGGACATGCCCCATTGCCAACTCCTTCCCCCCCCCCCC
>MCJB01027950.1:104119-119065 GCA_002018475.1 Nicotiana obtusifolia
TTTCTTCTCCAATCTCCATGAAAGTGAATCAGAGGACGGAGGAGATAATGAATTTTTTCTCATACCCATTTTATACCCATTTGATTTCATTTAATTTTTCTACTTCTTTTAGATAAATCCGTAAGTAATAAGGGCATAATTGAGCCACTAAAATAATGGTAGGGGTAGTTTTGGCTCAATAGGTGAATGGAGGTCATTTTTGTACCAAATCGAATAGTCTATGGACAATTTTGACCCTTTTCCGTACTAGTATATATTAATAAAACTATAAAGGCAACTGCCTTCATCAGGCAAGAGTTCTTACTCAAAATTAGTCCCCTTTCCTCACAATTAACTTAAACCATAGACCAAATGGCAGCTTAAATATGGGGTTTGAGTAGTGTTTTATTGCTTGACGGTAACTCCTACTTATTTAGTTGTCTTTGACACGCCTTTGAGGTGCGAGCCTGATCCATTTTCATGAGCCAAGCACGAGAAACTTGATAATGGTTGGTGGGGAGACTTTAACTCATAACCTCTACCTGCTCTGATATCAATGTTGAATTGTGTGACCATATTATCTAAAATTTTAAGTTGTTAGAGAGGGTACATTTCGCGTCACTTAATTATGTCTTTCAAATGCCATTGTCAAAACAGCAGTAGCACCTTATAACATCAGACATTTGGAATCACTACAACAATTAACATGTCCAGTTTCATGATTCAGGTTATACAGAACAGAGACAGCACAAGCATAAGCATGAACCAAAAAAGAACGAAAATTAGTAGGCGGATCGTGCTTTCTATACCAAAGTCAATCTCGCCTGTCGATCTAGTGCTAATACCAAGATTGATACCATGTTATGAAAACCTGATTCACTCAAGAATTGTGCACACAAAGGTCTGCGTGAAGGCAAGCTAGTGGAATTTTCTTGGTATATAGAAGGATTTTAGTTGCATTTTACATTGTAAATATGCCGTATACAGATTTACTGTGGTATCTCATTGGCCAAAAAATAATGCAAAGTAAACACTAAGGACTGGAGGGTCATGTCAAACTTACCGCCAAACTCACAAAGAATCCCAAGAATGCACCTGCTATGACTTCAATCTCTGTATGACCAACTTGTTCTTTCAATGGAGCAAAAGTAGATGAGACTCTTCTTTCATCAGGTTTAAGCAATACAGTAACATTCTTCAACCTTGGTTGAAAAGGACTTGATTCCTCTGATAATCGAGGATCAAGGCTCTCTGCACCTGAGGATAATTTCTCTTGTATAGAATCCGTCAAAACCTCAAGTTCGTTATTAGATGGAACTGAGTTTATTTGATTTCTAAACAAAGCTTTATTGAATGCTTTTGCATGAATGCCTACTTCCCTTCGAACTCCCTACAGAGGCAAAATATTGAAGGTCAGACAAACCAGGTGTATAAAGTGAGGATAAGGAATAAAACAGATCCAGAAAAGGGAACAAAAAGAAATAAACCGTTGTATTTTTTATCATATGATTGATAAGTTTTACCACTTCATTTTGCCGCTTAATTTAACCAAATGAAAAGCAGAGGACTTTTCACTGCCGCAATTCAGAGTGTATAATTGCTGAGGCAAAAAAGTAATATAGAAGAAAAATTGCCTTCCTATATCACCAACAATTGTTCATTTCATCCTTTCTAGGGTAAGTAGATTTCATGTTGTTTAACTTACCAATAGTTGCTGATATATGCACTTGGTGTTCAAATTTGCTGAGTAGGAGGGCATTGTTCCTTGAGGTGATAAACCGCGGGACTATCTAATAAAGGCCTTTTTACAACTAAGTATTGCTCTTTCACTTTCGATTTAGTGGAAACTTTACATTTTTAAGTATGTTTTCAACCACTTAATAGCGCAAATAGAAATTTAGCCCAACTCAGATGGCTCACATCTGTTTAGCAGGGGAGATGACTGGTAACATGAAATTTATCTTCGTAGGGTAATATCCTTTCTGCTTTTGTTGTCAATTAAATAGTGCCTTCATACTTTAAAAAAAGAATGTTGAGTGCCTTCTTAAGGGAATATATACAAAAATCACTCCTGTCTCCTGCTAAATTTCACACTTCAAGGTTTGTGTTTAGACTAGTTACGCCACAGGGAACCTTGGAACACCAGCTCTGATCAGATTCCTAGTTTCCAAAATCCAACTTATACTGATAATGACATCAAATGGCACCATCAAGATTTATCTCATTCTTTTTGTTTAATGCTAGTGGCGTCCGGGACAGCTTGCGCGCACCAAGAGTTATATCATTCTTCTCTGCCTCTGCAGCAGCCCCTTTTTCAATGGGGGAACTATCATTCTTAGCGCAAAAGAAATCTAGGATATTCTCATATCGGGATGTGCGGGTCAAATAACGTCGAAATTCTGAAAGCAAATTTCTCCTGAAGTAATGCTGGAAAAAGAAAGAAGGGACACTCAAGTTTCCAACACATACCTGCGCATCATACATCACAAGACCAGCATAAACCGCAGCTAAACCAAAAATTGAATCAGAAAACCCCCTGCAGGTACGGCACTGATAGCATGTCATCCATAGTTAGACAAAGACAACCAGTCAGGAAAATAGAAGTAAATGCAACACCGCAGTGTTTTTTCCCCAAGTTCTAATTCAAGTGGGCCTTCCTCTAGAGGGAAAACAGACGTGGAATAAAGTACCTTTCCAAGGCAAGGCAGGTGGCTGTGGCGACTACTGCCTGTCATTTGGAGATAGATGAAATTAAACGAGACAGAAATGAAATAAGAAAAGAAGCTGGTCTTTGTATAAATAAATAAATTTTCTTCAATTGATTTAATGTAGACTAGTTTGGGATTGAAGAGTTATTTAGTTTATCATGGAGTTTGGTTTCACAATCAGGTCGTGTAAATGATAGGTGACGTTAAAGAAGGTTGCACAATCATAGAGGGATGGAAATCTTACAGATGAGTGTGTGGAAGGAAAACCCCCAGCCTGAAAGACAGCCTTGAAATTGAACTCATTGCCATAAAATAGAGTTGAAGTAAAAGGCTTCATCAGCTGACCAATCGCTGCAGACACCGCTGCTGCAACCAAAACCTGTGGGTTGGTTAAAAACAAATTAATAACATTTAAAAGCATATCCCTCGTATGGTAATGTGATTTCTGAGACAAATCTTTCCACATTGATGCTTAGGTTGCTTTCAAACCTTATTGTGCCTAGTCAAACCATTTCCTATTGGGATTTCACAAGATTATGAGAGCGTAATCTGTTCATTCTCAAGACAGTTGCCCCGTTTTCCAGGTTTAGGCACAAATGCCTGGAATAATGAACCAAATGAGACATCTTTCACCAGACGAATGGTAATCCAATCAATTTAGAGCCCAATAGGGCATAATATACAACCAATTAGAGTCCCCTCTTTATGGTAAACAACTGAAAGTTAATTATATATAAATACACATATAATGCAACTAAAATACTCCACCTTTTCTTTGAGATTGTAAAGAAAATGAACATCCTGGAACACTTCTTATATTATCATACATTTGGAATTGACCCTCCATAGACTATAAACAGTAAGCCTACATAGACCTGAACCGAGACATTTTCCACCATACATAGTGTAAATCAGACCAATTTGGGAACTAACTGACAAATGTATACACATATTACTAAGTAATCAGAAAAAGATTGAATCTGGATTTAAACTTATTTGTAAAACTGACCCTCCAACTCTCATCATCCACAATAACAATGCAACTAAACTGCAGACTAATTGACACATAAAGATTCCAACTTTACACAAAAGAACCAAGAAAAGCAAACCATCTAGAATAAGATGAGACATTTTCACCATACATAATGTAAATCCAACCAATTTGGGACCTAATTGACAAATTTACCCACATTTTTACATCTAAATTTAGCTTATGGAAAAATATTATATCAAAATTTATTAATTTTTTATGAAACAGACCCTCCCTCTCTCACCATACACTATGAAAATCCAACAAAACTTTAGCCTAATCAATACATAAAGATTCCAACTTTACACAAAAGAACCAACAAAAATTAAACATCAAGAATAAAGGGAATTTAAAAAAGATAACTTTGTAAATATCAAACAAAGCTATGAAGTAGAGTTAACTGGCCTTGTTATGAACAACATCATAAATTTCTTCTATTCCAATCCCATGAAGACACAGCAACTTAGGCAAAGGTTTATAGTTCAAAGAAGATGAAGAAAAACATCTACCATGTTTTCTAGGACAAGGATATATGAGGATTTTAGTTGTTGGATTGTTGTAATTTGAGGTATTATGTCTTCTGCAGAACTTTAAAGAAGCAGATGGACAGCCCCAACTTTGCAATAACATTGTTTTTTTTCTGTTACAGTGTTCAACTGTTGGAAGTTAGTTTAGCTTTGTTCTGCGTTTACTTTGGTCCACTGACCTAACAGCTAGAGAAGTAATGATGTGTTCAACTAAAATTACATTTTCATCCCTGCATCTTTTTTCTGTTTTTTTCTTTTATATCATTTAAGAGTATTATAATTGTTTTTAATAAGGTTTTTTCATTTATAATTTTTATTTTATTTTCAAAGAGGAGAGATAAAGAAAAATCGAAGATATAATGATCGTGCCGTAAGATCTTGTTCCTTTCTAATTGACTACAGTTTTACGACGTGGATGGGATTAGCAGTTTTCTCTATTTTCTTCAATGGTAGGAAATACACATCAGCGGGATCCTGTGTAACATCAAGGAAAGGGAAGGCTCGTACTACCGCGGCGGTAGTTCGTCTCCCATCGTTCATTTAGTAGTTCACTTTTGATTTTACCATTTTTTTTTAAAATAAATAAATAAAGTATGTATTTTATATCTTTCGTAACAATGAAAACAGTTCAAAATATATTACTCTCTCCGGTCCCCTTTAAGTAAAATTTTCTGGTATTTTTTGCACATATTAAAAAATTTACCATTTAGCATTAATTAACAATAAAATTGACCATATTAACCTTTATTTGCTGATTAAGAATATAATAAACTACTCCCATGATCTTTATTTCAAGGAAAACTTTGAAAAGAAGAAATTAATTCTCTCTTGATATATAAAAAAATTAAATATCGTGGAAAGTGAATGAGGGAGTAGAAAATAATTTGAGAAATGAGTAAGTAATTAATGATAAGAATAAAATAAGAAAAAAATATTTTTTTTTAATTTGCTAAAATAAACAAGTAAAAATAATATATATTAAGTATAATGAATAAGTAATAGTATTAAATATTTTTTCCCATTTGACAATAAATAAAAAAAAAGAAGAAAGAGAACAAACACCATGAGAAGTTTTAGGATCACAATCCATATAACAATGAAAAAGTCAAAATTAGACCCCCACACAATAATGAAATACTCAAATTGCATCTAAATCAAGATATAAAATAATATAGACTTCCACCAAATCTTCAGCATACAACCTCCAAGTTTCCATCTTTGGAAAGAGAAAAAGGCCAAAAATCTCTCTTCCATTGCAACAACTCCAAATGACAGCTCCTCAAATCTCTTCTTCATCTCAACCCCTTCTTGAAGATGAAGAACAACCCAACACCCCCAAAACCCCCACCCCCACAAAGAAATCCAAGAAATTAGCTCTGATCCCACTTATTTTCATAATCTTTTTTGAGGTTTCTGGTGGTCCTTATGGTGCAGAAGCAGCAATTGGTGCAGCTGGTCCTTTACTTGCAATTCTTGGATTTTTAATCTTCCCATTTATTTGGAGTGTACCTGAAGCTCTTGTAACAGCTGAACTTGCCACTACTTTCCCAGGTAATGGTGGATTTGTTATTTGGGCTGATAAAGCTTTTGGCCCATTTTGGGGTTCTTTAATGGGCTCTTGGAAATTACTTAGTGCTGTTTGTAACTTAGCTTCTTATCCTGTTCTCTGCTTAGATTATATTAAGTTGGTTTTTCCTATTCTTTCTTCTGGTTTTCCTAGGTATATTGCTATTTTCTTGATCACTATGTTCTTGTCATTCTTGAATTATTTAGGTTTGTCTATAGTTGGTTACACTGCTGTTGTACTAGGTGTACTTTCCCTTTGTCCATTTTGGTTAATTACCTTATTTTCAATTCCCAAGATTGATCCTAGTAGATGGTTAAGTTTAGGTCAAGAGGGTGTTAAAAAAGATTGGAACTTGTTCTTTAATACCCTTTTTTGGAACTTGAATTTTTGGGATAATGCTAGTACTTTAGCTGGTGAAGTTGAACAACCTCAAAAGACATTTCCTAAGGCACTTTTTTCAGCTGGAATTGTTACATGTTTTAGTTATGTATTACCCCTTTTGGGCACTACTGGTGCTGTGCCATTGGAACAAGCTAAATGGACTGATGGTTATTTTGCTAATTTGGCTGCTATGATTGCTGGGAATTGGTTGAAATATTGGATGGAACTTGGAATTGTGTTGTCAGTTATTGGTTTATATGAGGCTCAATTGAGTAGTTGTGCTTACCAAATTCTTGGAATGGCTGAAATGGGGTTGTTGCCTCGAGTTTTCGGTGTAAGATCAGAATGGTTTAACACACCTTGGCTTGGAATTTGTGTACCAACATTAGTAGCATTGGTTGTGTCATACTTGACATTTGCAGATATTGTGTCATCTGTGAATTTCTTGTATAGTTTAGGGATGTTGCTCGAATTCGCATCGTTTTTATGGTTGAGAAGGAAAATGCCTAATGCTAAGAGGCCATATCAAGTGCCATTGTCAATGCCAGGACTATTGGTTATGTGTTTTGTTCCTTCTTGTTTTCTGGTTTATGTTATGGTTGTTGCTCATAGGACTGTGTATATAGTCAGTGCATTGCTCACTGTTTTTGCCATTGCTTGGTACTTTTTCATGGAGTTTTGTAAAACCAAAATGTGGTTTTGTTTTCAAAGTGCTGAAGACAAGGTTGATAATGAGGATTTGTAATTTAAATTGGAAATAATTGTTGGTTTGAATTTGTTTATTGTTTTTGATGTATTTAAGATTTAAGTTACATGTGTAGTGTTTGTATTGTATTCTATTATTGTTAGATTTTTTTTTAGTATTACTTGTTATTCCTTTCACTTCGTTTTCTTACTGTCTTGTTGTTGTTACTGCTTGGTGCTACTGCCTTTTTTTTCGTATTTCGTGAGCCAAAGGTCTATCGGAAACAGCCTCTCCACCCAGTGGCGGATCCAGGATTTTAAGGTCGTGGGTGCTCACTTTCTGGCCATATAAAAAAATTGCTTCATGCAAGATTCGATCCCTTAACCACTTCATATTTGTGTGCTCTATTCTCACCTTTTAACCAAAGCACCCAGAAGACTTTTTGTTTAATGGGTGCTAGCTAGTTATTTATATCAGTATTCCCTGTATTTTCTATATAATTATACAGAGTTTGTGTCGGGGTTAATGGGTGCTTCAGCACCCGGTGTGGACCATGTAGATCCGCCCCTGTCTCCACCCTACCTTCCCCAGACCCCACTTGTGGGGTTACCCTAGTGCTTTTTTTTTTGGGATGCTGTGCACTAATAGTTTAACCAACTATAGTTATTATCCTGTTTTTCTGAGTTACCGTAGCAATTTCTTACGAAGTCTTACCTATAATTGTAGATCAACTTAACTTAATTGTGTAACATATTGATACACCGTCAGTCTCTCACTGTACAAAATGTGAACTCTTAATAAAGGCATGAGTGGAGAAGAGGAACCAGTTTTGACAATGCTTGAAATGTGAATCGCGCCATTGTTCTGCTTGCAGACAAGAAATGCGCAGAAATACAAGCAAGTCACATGTTGTAGGGCATATTGATAATAAAAAGAATGTATTCAAAATGGAAAACTTTAATTGAAGTAGTTGGAGGATATTTAGGAACTAATTCATGATTCATGTTCACCTATATATCTTTTGTTCTGTCTCTTAATTCTTTGTTGGGTGTGGGACTGTGGGGGAGGAGGGAGTAATTCTGCCTGTCTGAGTTTGTAATATTATCAGTCTCAAGCCCGGATAAATGAGGATTGTAATTAGTGTAAAAGTTGTCAATTCAAGAGGAATCCTCCTACATCACAAATTACTCCATCCGTTTCAATTTAGATGAGGTAATTTGACTCGGCACGGAGTTTAAGTAAAGAAAAGAAGACTTTTGAAATTTGTGATTTTAAAAGCTCAAGGGGTAAAAGCTTTGTGGGGTCATGACATCTTGGTAATTATAAAAGCTTCTAATTAAGGGTAATATAGGTAAAATGAAGAGTTTAAAGTTGAATTATTTTTAATTATAAAACTGTGTCATTCTTTTTGAAACGGACTAATAAGAAAAGTATATCATCTAAATTGAAACAGATATTATTATTGATGCCAGGGAGTCTGGAAGTGTAGGATAAGAGAAAGGAAAAAAAGTGTGTGCACTTTTTTCGGTTGTAATTCTACAATTGGCAGTGTTACCCATCCGTGCTCAGTATGGGTACTCGGAATCTCAGCATGAGCTCTTGGAATCCTAGCAAGGGTAGTAAAACCGTCATTACGGTACTTGAAACTACAATACAGATACTCGAAACCTCAATACGAGTTCTTGGAACCACAGTACGGTTTCTCGAAACCTCTGCACTGTTACTCGATACATATCCGTGCTCAACAGGAGTACTTAGAAACTTAGCACGGGTCCTTGGAATCCCAACACGGATACTTAGAACATCAGCACTTAGAAACTCAGCACGAGTTCTTGGAACCTCAACACGGATACTTATAACGTCAGCACTTAGAAACTCAGCACGAGTTCTTGGAACCTCACCACTAAGTTTTTGGAACCTCAACACGGATACTTGGAACGTCAGCACAGGTATCTGGTACCTACCTGTGCTAGTAACCTCATCTTCTAAAATCGTCTCTCTTTGTAACTATAAAGTTCATGGGCTCTTCACACTTTGGGCCAGCCTATGGTATATTAGTGGGAAAACCTGTTGCTAAAACCCAATGGATTTTTTTTTTACTTTTAGGCCGCGTCAGAAATTATTTACTTTCGCTACCCAAAAAAAAATATAAAATTTGTATAATTTTTGTATATAACATAGATAATGTGTGTATATATATATATATACAAAAAATATATATTTTTTCGACTATTATTTTGAGAGTGGATATACAATGTCATTTTTCCAAACCCAATCTGCAACACAGCCCTGAGCCTTTAGCATGTTTACTATAGGAACATGGGGGATGTTTTTCATCCTAAATAAATAATCATTTATACAAACTAAATAGGTATCTAGGCATGTTAGACTAATTTTAAGTAATTTTGGTAAAATAATGATACTATTTTACTTCACAATTTTTAAGTTTGAAATTACTTAAACTCTAATTACATGCGTGGACCGAACTAAGGTAATAAACTGAATGTAAGTTGTTAAACTAAAAACTTGAAGTTCGAAAATTAAACTGGATTAATATCAAACTTTCTCTCTTAAATTGTTTTTCCATTAAGTAATCATTGTTATGAGAAACATAACAAAAGTCCACAATAGCTGCAAGTGAATTAGGAGAAACGTAATTGGAAAAAAAAAACATAAAAAATTTATTTAGTAATCTTCAAAAATGCAAGTTGATTTCAATATAATTTGTAGGTCTTTTCCAACAAGAGTTGATCCTAAATGAATTCAACAATGAAATACAGTACACATAAAACTTTTATTACAAACAAAATAAAGTTTCACATTACAAGAAGACAAATGAATTAGGAAAACATTAGCTTAATTAGTAGAAATTTGTCATTCTTTTTGAAATGGACTAATAAAAAAGTATGTTATTTGAATTGAAACAGATGGAGTAGTTATTATTATTGATTTAGGGAGTCTGAAATTATAGGATAAGGTAAAGGGAAAAAAGTGTATGCACTTTTTTCGATAGTAATTCTACAATTGGCAGTGTTACCTACCCGTGCTCAGCACGAGTACTTGAAATCTCAGCACGAGTACTTGGAATCCTAGCACGGGTAGTAAAACCCTCATCACGGTACTTGAAACCACAACACAGGTACTCGAAACCTTAATACGAGTTCTTGGAACCACAGTACGGTTCTCGAAACCTCTGCACTGTTACTCGGTACATATCCGTGCTCAACAGGAGTACTTAGAAACTCAGCGCGGGTTCTTGGATTCTCAACACGAATACTTGGAACGTCAGCACTTAGAAACTCAGCATGAGTTCTTTTACTATATATTTTTTCGACTATTATTTTATTTAGTAATCTTCAAAAATGCAAGTTGATTCCAATATAATGTGTAGGTCTTTTCCAACAAGAGTTGATCCCAAGTGAATTCAACAATGAAATACAATACACATCAAACTTTTATTACAAACAAAATAAAGTTTCACATTACAAGTAGACAAATGAATTAGGAAAAACATTAGTTTAATTAGTAGAAATGTGTCATTCTTTTTTAAACGGACTAATAAAAAAAGTATGTCATTTGAATTGAAACAGGTGGAGTAGTTATTATTATTGATTCAGGGAGTCTGAAATTATAGGATAAGATAAAGGGAAAAAAGTGTATGCATTTTTTTCGGTTGTAATTCTACAATTGGCAGTGTTACCTACCCGTGCTCAGCACGAGTACTTGAAATCTCAGCACGAGTACTTGGAATCCTAGCACGGGTAGTAAAACCCTCATCACGGTACTTGAAACCACAACACAGGTACTCGAAACCTCAATACGAGTTCTTGGAACCACAGTACGGTTTCTCCAAACCTCTGCACTGTTACTCGATACATATCCGTGCTCAATAGGAGTACTTAGAAACTCAGCGCGAGTTCTTATAATCTCAACGCGGATACTTGGAACGTCAGCTCTTAGAAACTCAGCACGAGTTCTTTGTATAATTTTGTATATAACATAATAATGTGTGTATGGGTATATATACTATATATATTTTCGATTATTATTTTATTTAGTAATCTTCAAAAATGCAAGTTGATTCCAATATAATGTGTAAGTCTTTTCCAACAAGAGTTGATCCCAAATGAATTCAACAATGAAATACAATACACGTAAAACTTTTATTACAAACAAAATAAAGTTTCACATTACAAGTAGACAAATGAATTAGGAAAAACATTAGTTTAATTAGTAGAAATGTGTCATTCTTTTTGAAACGGACTAATAAGAAAAGTATGTCATCTGAACCGAAACATATGGAGTAGTTATTATTATTGATTTCAGGGAGTCTGAAAGTATAGGATAAGAGAAAGGAAAAAAAAGTGTATGCACTTTTTTGGGTAATAATTTTACAATTGACAGTGTTACCTACCCGTGCTCAGCACAAGTACTTGGAACCTCAGCATGAGTACTTGAAATCTCAGCACGAGTACTTGGAATCCTAGCACGGGTAGTAAAACCCTCATCACTGTACTTGAAACCACAACACAGGTACTCGAAACCTCAATACGAGTTCTTGGAACCACAGTACGGTTTCTCGAAACCTCTGCACTGTTACTCGGTACATATCCGTGCTCAACAGGATTACTTAGAAACTCAGCACGGGTTCTTGGAATCTCAACGCGAATACTTGGAACGTCAGCACTTAGAAACTCAGTATGAGTTCTTTGTATAATTTTTATATATAACATAGATAATGCGTGTATGTGTATATATACTATATATTTTTTCGACTATTATTTTATTTAGTAATCTTCGAAAATACAAGTTGATTCCAATATAATGTGTAGGTCTTTTCCAACAAGAGTTGATCCCAAGTGAATTGTATCATTCTTTTTGAAACGGACTAATAAGAAAAGTATGTCATCTGAATTGAAACAGATGGAGTAGTTATTATTATTGATTTCAAGGAGTCTGAAAGTATAGGATAAGAGAAAGAAAAATTAAGTGAATGCACTTTTTTCGGTAGTAATTTTACAAATGGCAGTGTTACCTATCCGTGCTCAGCACGAGTACTTGGAATCTTAGCACGGGTAGTAAAACCCTCATCACGGTACTTGAAACCACAACACAGGTACTCGAAACCTCTGCACTGTTACTCAGTACATATCCGTGCTCAACAGGAGTATTTAGAAACTCAGCACGGGTTCTTGGAACGTCAGCACTTAGAAACTCAGCACAAGTTCTTTGTATAATTTTTGTATATAACATAGATAATGTGTGTATGTGTATATATATTATATATTTTTTCGAGTATTATTTTATTCAGTAATCTTCAAAAATGCAAGTTGATTCCAATATAATATGTAGGTCTTTTCCAACAATTGAATTCAACAATGAAATACAATACACATCAAACTTTTATTACAAACAAAATAAAGTTTCACATTACAAGAAGACAAAATGAATTACTAAAAACATTAGCTTAATTAGTATAAAAAATAATAATTATTTTTCCAAAACAACCATCTTTTTTTTAATTAATCTTAGCAAAATCAATAGTTTCTTTCCCATCATGAGCTTTTCTAAAGAAATGCTTGACATAATCTGAGTACAAAACTTTCTTGTAAATTGGCTTCTCTCCATTCTCAACCACTTCAGCCAAAGGACCAATCAAATCATTAGGCTTAGGATTTACAAAAATAGGCACTGAAATCCTATTTTTGCATCCATTAGCCATAACTCTATGTTCAACACTCTTGTATTTTCCATTACTCATTATTTGCAAAGCATCTCCAATATTAATCACAATACCTCCATCAATTGGTGGGACATGAACCCAAGAATTACTGGCTAGTTTTTTCACATATAGCCCTCCAATATTATCTTGAAGAAGAATGGTTAAAGTTGAAACATCAGAATGACGACCTACTCCAACTGTTAATTCAGGATTAGGACATTTAGGATAGTAATTAAGATTAATTCTCTTTGAACCAATTAAAAGTGATTCTTTAGTTTGATCTATCTCATTTATGTTTAATCCTTTCATAAGTGCCTTCAAAAGTTTCTTGATTACAATATCAGAGTTTTTCAAGAACTCTAGCGCTTCATCCCTGCAAGTAACAAAACAGTATTAAGTCAAATATATAACAAATTTGTAATCTCGTTTTAAAAAGAATGATATTTTTTATATTTAAAAATAACTTAACTTCGAATTTTTTATTATATCCGTAATGAGATGGTTTATATACATATAAATATGCATGACGTATTTTTTATCAGAGGTTTCAAAAGTTTCTTGATTACAATATCAGAGTTTTTCAAGAATTCTAGTCCCTGCAAGTAACAAAACAGTATAATGATATTTTTTTATATTTAAAAATAATTTAACTTTGAATTTTTTAATTATATCCTTAATGAGATGGTTTATATACACATAAATATGCATGATGTATTTTTGATCAGAGGTTTCAAAAGTTTCTTGATTACAATATCAGAGTTTTTCAAGAATTCTAGTGATTCATCCCTTCAAGTAACACAATACACTATTAAGTCAAATGTATAACAAATTTGTAATCTCGTTTTAAAAAGAATGATATTTATATTTAAAAATAATTTAACTTTGAATTTTTTAATTATATCCTTAATGAGATGGTTTATATACACATAAATATGCATGACGTATTTTTGATCAGAGGTTTCAAAAGTTTCTTGATTACAATATCAGAGTTTTTCAAGAATTCTAGTGCTTCATCCCTGCAAGTAACAACAATGCACTATTAAGTCAAATGTATAACAAATTTGTAATCTCGTTTTAAAAAGAATGATATCTTTTTATATTTAAAAATAATTTAATTTTGAATTTTTTATTATATCTTTAATGAGATGCTTTATATACATATAAATATGCATGACATATTTTTTATCAGAAGTTTCAAAAGTTTTTTTGTTCTTTTTTAAACTCTGTACGTATCTAATCAAACACTTTCACATAAATATTTCTTTTTTAATCTTCAACTCTTCTTTTTCTTAGGAGGCGTTTGGACGATAAGAATTGTGATTTTTGAAAAAAAAGATAGTATTTGGAGTTAAGTTGAAAAATAATATTTGAAATTTAAAATTAGATTTTGACATATATTTCACTTGAAAAAATATTATGGTTTAAAAAACTTATATTCGAAAAATCTTCAAACTCCATACGTACCTAATCAAACACCTTCACATAAATATTTCTTTTTTAATCGTCAACTCTTCTTTTTCTTAGGAGGCGTTTGGACGATAAGAATTTTGATTTTTTGAAAAAAAAGACAGTATTTAGAGTTAAGTTGAAAAATAATATTTGAAATTTAAAATTAGGTTTGGACATACATTTCACTCGAAAAAATATTATTGTTTGAAAAACTCATTCGAAAATCTCCAAAAATCTATTAAATTTTATGGACAAACACATTTTTGGAAAAAAAATCAAAAACTCGCTGCACATGATACTCGTTGTTATAACATGTGCAGTATACTATCAATAGAAACAATTATAGAACATAACAAATAAGGATATAATGAAACACATTTTTAATGACAAACGGGTTCTTATATTTTTTTAAACTCAAGAAACTTCAAATTAATTGCAGCATTTCATCTTTGTATGAAAAGTGATTTTCATTTAAATATGAGTACTCAATTGCTGATAAAGTTATTCTACAAGTACTTTATTGACTAGTTAACTGTTTATAAAGTCATGTGTATACGGTCGAAGTCGGATCCACCTATATATGGTCAAAATCGGGCTCGACTCTATATAGTTAATATCGAGTTTAATATTTCACTTGAAAAAATATTATGGTTTGAAAAACTTATATTCGACAAATCTCCAAAAATCTATAAAATTTTATGGACAAACACATTTTTTTTCAAAAAGTCGGAAAAAAGGAATTTTTTTTTTAATGACAAACAGGTCCTTATATTTTTGTTTAAACTCAAGAAACTTCAAATTAATTGCAGCATTTCATCTTTGTATGAAAAGTGATTTTCATTTAAACATGAGTACTCAATTGCTGGTAAAGTTATTCTACAAGTACTTTATTGACTAG
>MCJB01027950.1:119202-132795 GCA_002018475.1 Nicotiana obtusifolia
GGGGGGGCAAAAGATAATTTTTCCAATGCAAATGATGCCTAATATGACTTGTACAGTTAATTTTGTTAATTTGTCCAAGTCAAACTACTGACTTACTGTATGTAAATAAGCAGACTTGAATAAAAAGAAAACAAATTCGTATAGTCAGACATAAAAAACCTTAGTGCTGTTTTAACTAATTTTACGCAAAATGTAAAAAATTAAAGACTTTTGAAATTATTAGTGGTATTAAACATGTCATACAATATATTTTTATGGCTATAAAATATTGTATTAAAGATAAAATAAGAATTCAAGTAAGTTGTTTCAAAATACTAAGGTATCATATTTTTAAAACATACTAAATAAAAAAGAAAGAATATATACATAATGAAAAACTAAAATTAGTACGCCATGGGCGGATGCGCATGGAACGAAATGGTGTCACATGACAGTGCTTTGTCGGAAAAGTTTACAAGATATATGTACGGAAATAATATCACTTGAGCTCTTCTAACTTAAGACTCAACAAAACCAATGGAATAAGGTTATTTCTTGTTAGATAATTTGATAATTTATTATTATTTACTATAAAATTAAGTCATTAATACTAAAACGAGAATTTAAAGTAAGTTGTTCCTAAATACTAGGGTATATTTTTTCTGGAATGGACTAATTAAAAGGAAAAATTATCACATAATATAGAACAAAGGTAGTGGTATTAATGTTATATATATACAGATTGAGATTTTTGTACTATTGACTATATAGAGTTTAACATGCATGCAATGGTAGAGCGGTGATTCAGAGACTACGAGGTAGTTGTTGGCGCCCGCAGCCCCGTATCTCTTTTATTTGTTGTTTCCACTTTCTTCAAACAATTGTACCAGAGATATTGTAATACTAATCTTGTTATTAGGATTTTATTAGTTGCTCATGACATTGTGACATCCCGATTTGGAACTGTTGTTGGGATGGTTCACTATGTTTTTCCGCAAATGACCGCTATTAACTTTTTGTCATTATCAATTTACATGTAACTATCTTACAAGTGACCAGTTAACTGTGTAAATATTTTTTTTACGCTATCAATGCAAATAATTTAAATTCTTCATATATAAATATTATTTTTTACGTTATCAGTGCATATAATTACGAACCTGCAAGCAGAGGGCCAAAGGGCAGCAGCTTCCTCATCAGAAACATAAAAAAGGCTAAGATAATCTTTCCATTCCAAAGACTTTTCAGCTTGAGGAGTAAAACTTGTTCCATATCTTACATTATTTGTTGTTGAATTATCCTTAGAATGCTTATTCTTCTCTTCTGCAGACTGTCTAAAAAACCTATAAGTAGCAGCTTTCACAGTATCAAGAACTTCAAGAGGAATTCCATGATTAATAATTTGAAAAAAACCCCATTTTTCAGCTGCATCACAAATTTTTTCACAAATTTTAGTATTATTATCGTCCCAATTCGACATATCGATAATCGGAATAAAATCATCGACGATAATATTACTAGTAGTAATTCTTTCTTCAAGTGGTTGAATATATTGTTTTGGTAGGGTTTTAAGTCCCATATCTGATAAACCCTTTACTCCATTGCCTTCATTTACTACAAATTCTTTAATATTGTTGGAGAAATTTGAGGATAATGTAGTAGGCATTTTGTGGTTTAAGAGTAAAAACCCAAGGACGCAATCGTATGGATATGTAAAATACAAGATTTTCAATCCTAGCAGAAAAGGGAGGGCAAATTCGTAGGTTCGATTCCTGCTGGATATTTTTATAGGATCGGGAAGAAGTTCCTTTAAGAAAAAAACAAGTATGTAAGGGTTTTAATGGTGTGTTTAATCAAAGTTTGGCAGTAGAATTTGATGATTTATTCGTTTAGATTTACAGTATTTATAGGCCAAAATTTGGTGCTACATACCATGGTATGAAAGTGATTGAAGACAAGAAAAAATTCTATAGTCAGCTAAATCATGCGGCAAATTAAAGCTTTTACTGTTTTATGCTATTATAACGGAGTATCACTTTTAGACCAGGGCACCCATGAGCTCTGAGAATATCACATCTTAGCTACTTAGAAATAAGACGGCTCGGTCCATTAAGTTTTCGTTATGTGCGGAGTTCGGGGAAGGGTCGAATCACAAGAGTCTATTGTACGCAGCCTTACCCTATATTTCTACGAGAGATTGTTTCCACGGATTGAACTCGTGACCTCCAAGTCATATGGAGGTACTTATATTCAAATAAAGAATTTAAGTTATATGTATTGTCAGAGCAAAATTTTTTCTACATTACATGTTATTCAAAATAAATTTTCTTTAATTGTGGGATTTAAAATCTTAAAAGTAAGATATATTATTTGTTCAAACAAATAAAGGATACATGACGGTGTAAATTTTTTTTAGACTGACGGTGTATATAACTTTACTTTGATAAATATTTTCAATAAGTACATTAAAGAATGTCTAACTAATTTCTATCTTTACCATATTAATTAACTTGTTACCATTTTGTATTGTTTAACAAAGCCATCTGGAAAGGCAAAATAATGCTAACTAATTAATGTCCTAAGTGAAAGCTAGAAGGGGCATACGTAGTTGATATATGTTATTTATATATGGTCAACTCTATCTAATTTTTTTTTTAACTTTAAATTATTTAGTTTATCGTTAATAACATATCAACGTAGCTATAGAAATATTATGACATGTTACAGACGATAAGTCCAAAGGCATTTTGATATATGCTAAAAAAATTTGTTTTTTTCTTAGACTCTATAATCAATTAATTAAATACCGTCACATAAAATGAACGAAAGAAATTACTAGTGAGACAATATTAAACGTAAACGATTATTTTTAACAATCGTTCTCAGTTAGCAAGCAAGGTTGTAAACTTAATTATTAATTAAGACCAACTTCTAAAGTCATTAATTAGTAATAAAGTTAACTGTTTATAAAGTCGTGTGTATACGGTCGAAGTCGGGCCCACCTATATGTGGTCAAAATCGGGCTCGACTGTATATAGTTAATATCGAGTTCAATTATTACTCGATAGATCGGGCTCGGAATGCGTAGGGTCGAAGATCGAACCCGAGCTTCATCGAAGCGGAACACAAAGCCAGAATGTCCAACCTCGAGAACATCGAGCCCGTGATCCGAGATCGAGCCTGACTCCGAAAATGTCCAAGAGAAGATCATCAAACCTAGATGACGGAAAACCGAAAAATTCGTGATAGGACGAACATCACGGCAGGAATCTCGGCACTAATCAATAGAACTGTTTTAATTAGCAAATCAGGAGATTTTTTACCTTGTACGGAGATTTTTACCTTGTATAGCAGTTTACCAGATGTATGACCTCCCCACTATATAAAGGAGAGTTGAACCATTTAAAGGGACACTTTTTCACACGAATCATCAATAGAAAGGAAAAAACAGTGATATATTGCTCTCTTGAATCATTTTATTATCAACTTGTTTCAATTTCCATTATAATCAGTTTCTCCCCAAGAAGGATCAGCCAACGACCAAGAGTGTCTAACTTGAGTGGTTTGCGTCTCTTTTCCATTTATCTCTTAATTTTAATTTTCAGTTATATTATTCGTCAATTGTATCAAATTAGCCCACATATCCTTAAAATCACGTATAAATTTAATTGTTATCCGAAATTCAAGATAAACATCGTGCATCTCATTAATGTTCTTAGCATCACCATTTCAACCAGCATAGGGTTGAAACCTTGTCCGCAAAAATAAAAGGAGGAGGAATACTAGACTTATTTCTGAAAATGCTAATTAGTCGAGTCTTAATGCAGATATCAGACACCGAATGAAAAGATATCAAACACCGGGTGAAAAATAAGAAAAAATAACTGAAAATCGACTGCAATTAAACAATATTACTATCATAATGATATTGCCACGGACTTTATATTTGAAAGTTTAACCATTGGAGTTAGGTCACATTTAGCAAATTATATATATACATTGTACCTATCAAATAATTATGTAGGAAAAATTCCAATATCTTGTTCAACGTGGAAAATTTGTCTGATTATTGTGTATGTTTTACCACTTTCACTAGTGTAATTTTGCTTGACTATTGGGTCTTTTTCTCTCTTTTTATAGAACAATCAAAAGTCTACTTCAACGTTGAATATTCAACGGCAGGACAAATATAAATGTGAATTTCTTTGTTTTATACTAATAATTTCTTATTTTAAAAGCAGTGGCAGATCCAGGATTTTAAGGTCGTGGGTGCTCACTCTCTGGCTATGTAAAAAAATTGGTTCATGCAAGAATCAATACCTTGACCACTTTATATTTGTGCACTCTATTCTCACCTCTTAACCGAAGCACCCAGAAGATTTTTTGTTTAATGGGTGCATTCTACTTCTTTATAACAGTATTCTTTGTATTTTCTATATAATTATACAGAATTTGCGTCGGGGTTAATGGGTAGCACCTGGTACTCGGAACGTGGATCCGCCCCTGTTTAAAAGTTCAAAAAAAATGGGTTTATAGTGGAGAAATAGCTGTCTAAATATTCTATATTGAAATATAATAAGCAAAATCTATATTGTGAATTTAAAAAAGCATGACGTAGACTTTAATAATGCGTTTTAAAACTGTTAGGGTTAATTAGGCCTGAAGTGAACAATACGTATCACTAATGGAGTTATTGTTACACTATTCTATGTATAATTTTAAGTAATGATGGGCTAAATTTCATAGATGACGTTGAATCTCTAAGAATGATATGTATGTAACACCATTGGCAAATTTCACAATGACAACCCGAGTATTTAGGAAAGCAATAAATCCAAGCACAATCCAAAATGAACAATATCATAAATGATTTGACGTCTTAGAGTCTGTTTGGCCAAGCTTCTCGGAGGTCAAAAGTACTTCTTTTGTCAAAAAAGTACTTTTTAAAAAACTTAATGCGTTTGGCCAAAACAAAAAGGTACTTTTGACCAACAGTAGAAGCAATTTTTCTGCTTTTGGGAAGAAGCAGAAAATTCTAGCTTCTTCCAAGAAGCAGAAGCAGAAAATTAATTTATTCAAGACAAAACTATCCTCACCATAAATTATATTTTTCAAATTATCCTTTACATTTTCTTTCTATATATATATATATATACATATATACATATATATATAATGTTGCCCTTACTTTAATGCGTTAGCAGTGTGAGGTAATAAAAATATCGAGCCATCTTCAGTTTGAATGGTAAAGATGAGAAATTTACTAATATCGATTGCTAAAAAATGAATAAATAAAACAAACTGTTTTCTTATGTACAAGCGGTATTATTTAAATTGATCTCCAAATTTATTTTACTTCTGTACTTCCGATCCTAATAACTTTCATTTCAAAACCCTTGATCTCCAAGAGATTTCTACCTCTTTTCCTTCTAACACATCCTATCACAGCTGTAGGCAAAAATAAATTCAGAAAATAGTAATCCTAATACAAAAAATGATGAACAATTTTAATTGACACTCATTGTAAGAGAGTAAATTCTTTTGAAATTATAAGATGTTTCCCTATAACCGTTGTAAGTACTACAATGACTTTACGTTGAACTTTTCTTTTATATATATATATATATTTGATATCTTCAAATTTTAAAATAATGGTAGAAATTAAAAAACAAATCCATTAAAAACCAATGAAAAGACAAAACGAATTTGAAAGATTCATGTATCTTATATATATATAAAAGATACATGAATCTTTCAAATTTGTTTATTGTCATGTGTGAGTGACTTTGCTTATTATTTCATGGGGTAAATAACAAGTAATTATACTAGATAATATTATAGCTTTGGTATAACTATATATATTACAATGATTTTATTTAGTATGTATGTTTACTTTATGTTTATATTTTAATTAAATTAAATAAAAAATAATAAGCAGATTTTGGCAGCTTGGTCAAACGGGCTCTTATACTATTTTAATTTATATTAGAGAATTTAAAAGAATGCCAGGCTGGCTGCCCACCTATCTTGGACTTTATATTATTCTTTTATTTTTTCTTATTTCTAATCTCTAAATTTTTCTAAGTTCTTGTTAATTAGAATGTGAAATTGATTCTCCGCGATTCCTTCAATTTTTGCTTGTGGAAAAGAGTTGGAGAAAATGTCAAAAGGACTGACTAACAATCCAAGAATCTTAGAGTCTTTCTCTTATAGTCTTCTCGTAATTTTACGAATAAGTTACAATATGACCGCTCGGTTAAAAATAATTATATATTAACTAGTCAAATATACAAAATTTATATACTAATTATGCATTATATATATATATATATATATATTATATAATAACATACAAAAAATATTTAATTTATCGGCTATTATATTTGGGAGTAACTATTCAATACAATTTTTCCTAATTTTATTGTGGAATTCGCTACACTTGTTTTTTTGGTTTTTTTCGTTGTTTTTATTCCCTTCTCCAAGAACTTTCCACCTTGCTCTTAGGGTAACTCGAACTCACAATTTATCGGTTGTAAGTGAAGGATGCTCACGACTTGAGCAACCGACTCTTGTCTCGCTACGCTTGTTAGGTTCTTGATAATAGAGTGTTTGATTTTTAATAGAATTCCACTTCTCCCTCAAATTCAGTCAATTTACACCAATTTCATTCAATGTACTAGACCTTCCACTGCTGTCTTCGTCTACTTTCGTTCCCCAAAAACTACGGCATAAAAAGAAAAAAGAGGAAAAAAATGATAGAGGTTGCTATAGTGAAAAAAGTGACTAATTAAAGGACAAGAGAGAATTGCTCGAGTTAGAGACAACCGAATAGGTTCGATAATTAATATCCCCTTCTTCATCAATTCTGTAAGAGTTAAATTCTTCTGAATCAGCATTATATCCAAACTCATTTCTCTCCTTTGAATTGACGATATAGCAATTTTGCTTGGATTTATCAGTCGAAGCAGGAGACAATATGCCTTGATATTCTCGATCATTCTTTAATTCAAAGCATCGTTCCATCTCAATTGAAAAAGCAAATAATGTTTCAAGAACAAATCTAGTTCTGCTTCCGTGTTGCTTTTGTATTGTTTTTTCTTTTTACCCTTCTTTGTTTCTAATTCCGCGTAATCTTTTTTAAGAGCGTTTTGATGTTTTGAGAGAACAGGGCCCAGATTGCTATAGTGAAAAAAATGACTAATTAAAGGACAAGACAGAGTTGCTCGAGTTGTGATCATGACCAAGATTACTAGTGTTTTGTTTCCTAAGACGCCATGAAAGAACCTAAGTATCAGATCTAATAACCTAACAGTTCTAAACCTTAAAACAATTGGTAGATTAGAATCTAAAAATCGTTATAAACCACTTTAAGAACCTTAATCAATGTCAGACTTTATCTCTACCATACATATATATCAAAAGCGACGACAGTCTAAGTCGAGATGAATGAAAGATGCTTCTGGAACTAGTTTTTGATAGGATCTATCTTAGCTCTGATTTTCATCAACTTAAGTTAATAGTTTAAAAAAGTTATGCACTATTAATGGACAACAACTATCGATATTACATATCAACTTAAATTAATAATTTGAAATATATATATATATATATATATATATATATATATATACATAAAAGTTTAAACTCTTTTTTTAATGGTCTTGACGTACCTTTAACTCTCAATTTTTCAAACTCTATAAACAAGAAGACTATTATAAGATCATTATTATGCCACCACCATTCTCCTCCGTGTCCGCCGTCGTCAACCACCGCAAAAATGGACGTAAACATTAAAAAAACAACCATAATTCTCCCATCAACACCTCCTTTCCTTTTTTTACCTAGACATTGACATAAACCTCCATGTCACATTTCGATACCTTCGGGTCTACGTCAATGACCCGGAAAACCAAACCCGAGCACAACCCGACCCGTTTCAAGTTGTCACTTTCTCCCTCTCCATGGCCCTTGTCCACTACTACCACTACACTGGCAGCCTCGTCCGTCGTGACACGGACAACCACCTGGAGCTCCACTGCCACGCTGGCAGTGGGGTGCCCGTGACATGGGCCACGGTGGATTGTTCATTGAGTGAAACTAACTACCTTGATGACCCGGAAGAAAAGTTCGTCGGGAAGTTAGTACCCGACCCGAGAGAGGAAGATTCTTTGACCCGACCCTTTATTCTCCAAGTGACCGGGTTCAAATGTGGCGGGTGGGTTATTGGAGCCGCGATACATCATTCATGATAGTGAATAATTTGTTTAATTTTTAATGGAATGGAATTAGCTTATGAACATCGATAGTGGATTTGTAGATCATATTTCATCCTTTTTAGGTTGGCATTTTAATTTTTACCTTCCTATATTACGTATAAAACTTATTTACCCTCTCTAATCAAGTTTAGCTTAATTACATGAGCATATACAATTTATCAATTGTATACAAATTAATATTAATGAGTATCTCTTTATATTAGGAATTGAATTAAGAATCAGTTATATCCCCATCGCTGCACTCGCTCTCTCTTTTTTTGATCTTTCCCCAATTTTTCTTCCTTCCTTTTCTCTACTTTTTATTCTCTCCTTTTATCAATGAACTTCAATTGTTTTATTATAGAGTACTTTCCTTTTTATGTTACACAATTGGTGTTCGGATTAAAATTATCAATCCATATATTATAAAGGTGTTTGATTCACCACCATTGACAGCAATTAAAAAGCTTCAAAGGCTTGAATTCGAATTTGGGTTTTCAAAAATTATTGTTTGTTTGGATTTGGTGTTATTGCAAACAACTGGAAATATTCTTTGGAGTTTATATCTCAATTTTGAGGATGTTTGGTGAAGATTAGACTTGATTTTGCGTTAAAGTAAATTGTATGTATGAACATACAATATACTTACGAAATTATATTAAAGTTGGATGTAAATTGTATTCTATCGTAATTATTTTGCACCATCCCTGGATAGAAGTTTTAACCCTATATAAAGAAGTGTGACTCTGTTGCAAGAAATATGTTAAATGCATGGGTTAGAAAGCTCAAGACTCATGCATGGGTTCATGTTGCAAAAAGTGTTCATGAAATTTTTAAATGCATTGCTCGTATAATCAGTTGCGAAGTTAGGAATTTATATAAGGTGATTCAAAAATGTTATACCTGAAATTTAGACATGTAATCTAAAGAAATTTTTGAACTTCCCCTTTGCCACTTAGTTAAAACTTTTCATTATGTCAAGAAAATTTAACAACTAATATATAATTATAAAAAAAAAATTGTCTTATTTACACAACGTATTTTTTAATGAATGGAATTCAATTGAACCCATATCGTTCAAGCTAGTTCCGCCCTCGCGCATAATATGTAATGTATGTTTTTATATTACTAGACCAAGAAAAGAATAGCCCGATTAGAACAAACTATAGTAGTAATAAAGAAGAAGATACTATCAACCAATTAAAGTAAAATTCTCAAGAGATTACATCGAAAGGAGCTTTTAATTGATACAATGAGCCAAACTGCTGTTTGGGATCTCGAGAATCTTGAATATCAAATAATGCAAATTATAAATTAAAATGAGCACACAGCAACAGAAGCCGACCCTTTGGGGAAGCACACATAAGATTTTGGGAGAGAAAATAGAAATCCTCCAAATAGGAGGATGAAAAGGATATTAAAATCAAGGAAATGGTGAAAATTGATTGAAGTGAATGGTTTGATCAATATTACTAGTAGGTTGTTGGGGGAGGTGAAGCATAGGTGGCAGATTGCTCGTATTTTGCAGGTGGTGGAGGTGAGACATAGTCGGGAGTTAGCTTATAGTAGTTCGTTGGTGGTGGAGGTGAATAGTATGATGGCAATTTTTCATAAGTCTTTGGCAGAGATGGTAAGTTGTAAGTTATAGGTAATTGCTCGTGGTATTCTGGTGGAGGTGGAGGAGATTTGTAGGAAGGTGTAGATTCTTTGTAGTACGGTGGAGGTGGAGACTTATAATTTATTGGTGATTGCTCATAGTATTTTGGTGGTGGTGGTGGAGAGTAGTATGACGATGGTTGCTCATAGTATTTTGGTGGAGGTGGAGGTGACTTGTAATAGGAAGGTGATTTCTCGTAATAAGTTGGTGGTGGTGGAGACTTATAGTAAATTGGGGACTTGTAATATTTTGGTGGTGGCGGTGACTTATAATACTTAGAGGGAGCAGGCGATTTGTAGTACTTTGCTGGTGATGGCGACTTGTAATAGTTCTTTGAAGGAGCTGGCGATTTGTAGTATTTTGCTGGAGCTGGCGATTTGTAGTATTTTGCTGGAGCTGGCGACTTGTAGTATTTTGCAGGAGCTGGTGCTTTGTAGTACTTTGTAGGTGATGGCGACTTGTAGTAGTTCTTTGAAGGAGCTGGCGACTTGTAGTAGTTCTTTGAAGGAGCTGGCGACTTGTAGTATTTTGCGGGAGCTGGCGATTTGTAGTATTTTGCGGGAGTTGGCGCCTTGTAGTATTTTGCGGGAGCTGGCGATTTGTAGTATTTTGCTGGAGCTGGTGACTTGTAGTATTTTACGGGAGCTGGCGCTTTGTAGTATTTTGCGGGTGATGGCGACTTGTAGTAGTTTTTTGAAGGAGCTGGCGACTTGTAGTAGTTCTTCGAAGGAGCTGGCGACTTGTAATTTTTTGCGGGAGCTGGAGATTTGTAGTATTTCGCGGGAGCTGGTGACTTGTAGTAGTGTTTTGCAATAGCAGGTGACTTATAATAAGGAGTAGGTACTGGGTACTTGGGTGGAGATGGTGATTTGTAATACTTCTTGGAGGTGTAAGAAGGTGAGGGAGAAGCATAGCCATAAGAGTAATCAGCAACAACAGTGCTGGCTATAAAGCAAATTGCCAAAGCAGTAACAAGTAAAGGCCATTGCCCCATCTTCCCTAAGCTTGTCATTTTGCTTATGCAGCCAACAATACTTGGAAAAAGAATGAAAAGAACTTAAACTTGAGTTGCATATTGAGTAGGGAGCTCTGGTTTTTATATAGCAACATAATATTATCGCTTTATGTTTGTGTTATTGGCACCCACTAAGATTATAGCTAAGTCAAAATATGGGCTCAAACCTTTCTATAATTGCTTCATGGTTAGCCACTAAGATGATATAGCATAGTCCAAATAAATAATAGGCCAGTACTTAGTGGTTAGCTTGTATCTGGTGACCTAAAAAATAATTTAGATATAAATATTAAAAATGGAGAAAACAATAAGGATGCCACGACTTACATCTCATTAGCGAATAATTAAGTTGACTTGAACGAATAAACCCTGATTTAGAGTCGGTTTTAGATGAAAGTTGTATGTTTGGACTCGTACTTGAATGCGTTTTGGATAAACTTTTCTACCTGCATATAGTGATATTGCCAAATGTATCAAGACAAGTAACTAAAATTCAGACCTCAGGAAAAGGGAAAAGAGAAAATAAAAAGGAATGCTAGGAAGGATTAAGCAGAAAATGTTTATTACCGGCGAAAATGTTATATCTAGCAATACAGCTGCAGTTAAAAACTATAATAAGGTCTGTAGCTGCTTTTCGATGCCAGAATTTTCACAACAGATTGCATCCAGTAATGACTGCCACACTTGGATATTTGGAGTCGAGGCTAGAGAGATCATGTCCTCCAAACACATTATTGCAGTGTGCAAATCACCTACTTGGCAAAGACCTTGGATAAGAGAATTCAAAGTCTCAACTCTAGGCCAAAAGGAATTGCTTGACATTTGCTCCAATATCTTACTTGCTTCAACATATTTACCATCTTTACATAACCCATCTACCAAAGTTTCATAAGTCTCATAGTTTGGCACGCAACCTACTTGCCTAGACATCCTTTCCAAATACTTAACAGCTGAAGTAGATTTTCTTTCATGGCATAGGCCTTTTATAACGCCATTATACAACTGAACATTTGGAACACAGTTTGTCTGCATCATCTCAGAATCAACGACCGCAACTGCTTCATCAACCTGGCCATCCCTACACAATGCAGCTACCTTAACTTCATAAATCCCCAGTGATGGTTTGAAGCCTCTGTGATGCATTTCCTTCAGAACTTTGTTACCTTCATCAATCTTTCCTTCAGCGTAAAAGTCAACAGCCATTGCGCTGTAGCTATCTGAACTGGGAACTATGCCTCTTATCAGAGCTTCATTAATCAATACTTTCATATCTTCTGGATCTGCACCATTTTGGCATCGAAAATGATCAATCTGCTTGTAGCATCTTTTCGGAGCTTTAAGTCCTTTCCGCAGTACCTTGCCGAGAATACTAATGGCTTCCTCCCCTTCTTCATTGTCACATAATGCTTCCAATAGAGTACGATATACAACAACATCTTCACCACTACCCTTCTGAGATATCCTCCAGAACATTGAGTACAGCAGATGAGTAGCCTCATTGAGCCGCTTTTCTTCACACAGACCCCTCATCAAGATCCTATAACTCTCTTTGTTTGGATAGCAGTTCTGGTAACTCATCTCTTGGAAAATATGCAATGCAAGATCTGACCGTTTCATTCTACAAAGAACATTCATCAACAAATTTAAGAAATAGGCCCGAGACTTCACTTCCCATCTACAAGAGTTCTCAAGGAATAACTGATAAACTGATTCTAGCTTAGATTCTTCTACCAATATCTCCAAAAGCGTATTCAAAGATCTTGTCCAATATATACAATTGAACTCCGGAAGAGACTTAAAAAGAGACATGGCTTCATTTGTTAATCCAGCTTGTGCATAACTTCTGATGGCACTCACAAATATTGAGTCATGACACTCACATGAGTCATCTTTCATCTGATTAATTACTCTCTTCATCTCAGCTGTTCTACCTGATCTGCCTAAAATATTAATCATAGTGCCATAGACAGGACCATTATGATGGTAAGTTGGATACTTTAATTTTGCTTCATCAAAAACTTGAAGCGCTTTTAGTGGGTTCTTCTGGCTCTGTATTATCTGTGACAGCTGCTTCGGTGTTAAAATCCTTGGCCATCTTATGCCCATTAGCAGCAGCAAACTTGATGGATTCTGAAACAATAAAGAAGAGATACTATTATAAAAGGATGATGATTTCAAAAGAAAGTCAAGACAGGGCGTAACCCTTACAAACCTCAAGTTGACATCCAAAATTGAAACATAATAACATACAAGATAATATCAATTTAAGTCCATGGCAGTACGCGACATATACTTATCCTCCTTACTATTTTCCAACTAAAGTAGGCTTAGGCAGTTCTAATTGGCATATAACATCTTCTTTTAATAGTACAATTGAGAGTGATATTGAGAAAGCACGGCAGAAGGACTCAGGCAAAAAAATTAATGCATCCAACACAATCGTGCCAAACTATCAACTAACATTCAGGTGTGCTAACTTGCACTGCCAACGACACTACGACAGGGGTACGCACGCACACCCATCACTAAGTTCATGCTCTACCCTAGTCAAGTAGGCCGTGGTTACTCAGAATTTCACCAGCGGGCTCACTTTGTCCCCCCCTACGACAATTCATCAAACATGTTGTGTGTAGTTTAGTGAGTGCATTTCGCGCCAGTGAAAGCACCCCGACACCCCCACCCCCCCC
>MCJB01027950.1:133319-176212 GCA_002018475.1 Nicotiana obtusifolia
GGGGGGGGGGGGGGTCGTTAGTAGTCGGGGTCACATAGCAAGCTGAACTAATAGCCCAAGCAAATAACAGGATTTAACTTGTGGTGACGAAAAAGTTCCATAATTAGAAATGGTGTCTTAAAAATATAATTAATTTAATTTGGGATTGAATTATAATTTTTAAAACTTATAATCTTTTAGAAAATACACAAAAGCCCATAAGCACCCCATGACCCCATTGTTGCTGCTCGTTCCTCTCTCTCCATCGTTGTTGTTGCTGCTCATTTCTCTCTCTCCATTGCTGTTGCTTCTCTATTCATCCTCAGGTAAACTTTTTCTTTCACTTGGTTCAAAAGTTAGGGTTTTGAAATCAGAGTTTGGAAATGATGATTTTGGTTAGAGAAGATGAAGAAGAGCATGGGTTTTCTTGAATGTTGTTTGTTTTGTTGTAGTTTCGTGTATTTGTTGCACTTGTTGGGGTTTGTGAGTTTGTAAATAATGGTTGTGGTTGTGAAGTTATGGTTTTTGGTGCTGTTTTTGTTCTTCTTATCCTTGTTGTTTCGAAAAAACAGGCTTGCAATTTGTTGATGTTTTCCAACAACTGAGGTTACCTGTTGCATCAAATTCAGCACTCGTTTGACCGTTGCAAACATCTGCTGAGGTTGCATGGTTAAAAAAAAATCCTATTTGGTGTATTTTGTTTAAGTTGTGAGTGAGATTTGTGATGGTTGTGTGTTTGTAATGAAATATAGATGTTTTGTAGTTAAATTTAGATGTTTTTGCTGTTGTTGTTGCTGTCATGCTGTGGTTTAGGAAAAGTTTTGATTTTATCCAACAACTGCTGGATAAAATCAAAACAATTGTTGAGGTTTTTGCAGCAACTGAAGCAGTTGTAGTAGCATATTAACAAGCTGTTGCAAAAAATCAAACAGTTGCTAAGCTGTTGCTACTGATTTTTCTATTTCCAACAGGTTAATATTCTGCCGCAACAAGTAATAAGTTGTTGCAACATATTCTTAATCTGTTGAAACAACTGATTACTTGTTGCAACATATACCTTTTCAGTTTTACTTTGAGTGTTGCACTAACCAATTAAAACTGTTTTTCTATCTCGTTTGTGTAGATAAAATGGCTCGAGTTAAAAGAAAAATAGTGAAACCAGGTGGGGGAGAAAAAATACCATGTACCACGCAAGGACAAAGCATATCGACATGAGATATCACTGCATTTGAGAAGGAGTAGAGGATGGATCTATACATGTCAAGAAGATCCATAAAAGTGAAAATCCTTCGTACATGTTGACCAAGGTTGTACCAACAGACAAGTTCGAGCTATGCAAAGAACCTGTAAGCATGCACTTGATGGTAGGTTATAATCTTAGGTTTTAGTCGCTTATTACACTCGAATTTACTGCACTTTAATAGAGTTTGAGCTTTAATCGATAGTGTTTTGCACTAATATCGTGTTTTATGCCTTGAAGGAGGTTACCGGGCTACGTAAATGCTATGGATCTAATTTGAGTGATTTGGAGATTTGAAGTTTGAGTAAAAGCCCAAGGGATAAGCCGGGATCACGTTCAAGAGTCGAGAACCTCATCTGGAAATCAAAAATAAGGAAATATTCGTACTCTAAGCGGCGCGTGGGATGCCGCGGCTGCACATTTTTTTGCTCCTGTCAAATTACAAGTTCTCTTAAAATCCCACAACCGCCCCCACCTGGCGCGTCGCCTCATGCGACACGCCTGTGCATCTTTTACAGAATATTTTCTTATCACGCAGGAGAAGGTATTTTTCTCTGGGCCCGACCCTACTTAGTATAAATACATGAAAAAATATTATTTTTGGGACTTTTGACACATCTAACACCTAAGAAGGCTAGATAGAAGGTGGAGAAGCGAAAGCACGAGGAATTCATCATTCAATCCTCACTCAAGATAAGAGTTTGGATCGTTTTATACTTTTCTTTGTATTTGTGATGAATTACTCTATATCTATGGAGTAGTTCTCTTTAGTGATTGATGGATTTAGTATATTGATATTTGTTTGTGGATATTAACTCTAGTTTTATATTTGAATCGTTATGGGTGTTTTAATTGTTGCATCTATATTCACATGTTCATATAATCGAGAGAGGCATAACTTATAATATCTTTGCATTACTTTGTTGGTTGAGTTCATTAATTATTCTTAGTAATAGAGAGAGGCTAGTTGAGTAACTGATTAAACCTAGTTAGGAGGATAATCTAAAGAGGTTCTCCTAAAGACCAATCCATTACGAATTCTTGTATATCTTCACTGAGCTTAAAGTGGTTTATATTGTGCGGTTGAGACTTAATCAAGAGAGGAGTTTCTACTAAACGTTTGAACTAATAATTGAGTGAATTTGAGAGACTCACTTGAACATTAGGACTGAATTAACTAGAGTTATATTTCAGACATTTATCTTGCACCTATCCAATCAACCCCTATTTTCTCCCATTGATATCTTATTTGCTTACTTTTGTTCGACTGTCATAGTCAACTAGATCTACATTCTTAGTTAATTTTATTTTTAATTCACGTAATTCTCAACTGTTGATTATCTTGGATTGCAATTAAGCTAGAAACTACTTGTCACACCTCTTTTTGGTACATTCCCGGAAAAGAGATATATTAAAAGAGTTCTTTCCAATTAAAGTGACATTTTTCGAACTGGGATTATTTATTTAATTTTTAGAGTAGCCACTTGGAATATTTTAATTGGTGTTCCAAGTCACCAATTTATTTTTATCCCAGATCGAGGAAAATTTCGACTTTCTTTTTTGAAGTCTGCGAACCAGAAATTCTAAGTAAGTAATTCTGTTAACCCGAGGGAAGGTGTTAGGTACCCTCGGATTCCGTGGTTCTAGCACGGTCGCTTAATTGTTATAATTTGCTTATTATCTGATTTAATACCTGTTATTAGCCTATGGTGTATTTTTACTTTATTCCGCTTTTCCGATTTTAAATTATTGAAGAATTGCGATGTTAATCAAAATATGTCACGAATTACGTCACATAAATGCACCCATAATTTGTAACATCTTTTAATTGAACATCGAGATTTTAGATTTGGGTCACATAAATGCGCACCCGAATTTAGGAAATTTAATTATTAGAACAGCACGCCTAAAGCAACTACGTGTTTTTTAATTTGTCGAGGGCCATGAAATTTGCTAAATGGCACGCCTCAGTTTTCTAAATGTTTAATTAATGAGGGCCATATGTTCGTATATTTATTTTGATATGGCACACCTCAGATTAATTTTAATTATTCAAAATTGTTTAAATCGGGCCACCTAAAAGGCACCCCCGAAGGTTGGCATTGTCGCTATGTCACGGGAACCGTACCCATAGTTACAATGTAATTAATCGTGTTTAAAGCAAGACTACGGAAGTTTGAAGCATTAAGGCTTAATTGTCCAAATTTGCATTTAATTAATGAAGAGGGCCATTGGAGATCATTATTAAATATATGGCGCACCCCTATTTAAAAGAACGTTTGTTATTATGCATTAGCAAACAACAGGCTCAATTAACTTCTAATGAACAAACGGATCAAGCCCATATAAACTATTTGGCGCAAGTCTATTTGCAAATATGGTCACTGCTTCAGGGTAATCAACTTAACAAAATGAGCTATAATTGAAATTTTGCAATACTACAGATCAGCCAATCAACATGAATTCACTAATGAACATAGACAGCAGCGAGAACATAAATATTTTAACATATTACATCAATGGCACTTTCCAGGATAGCCATTTCTAAACAAACCAACCAACACAGTTACAGATACAACCTTCTTTGTACTACTGCACCTTTCAAACAAATTTCAGAATGAATTAACCAGTCTAATATTACATCAACATTCACATTTCCAGAATCTCGGCCACGTCCTAGCAGAAACAGCCCAGATTTGGTTTTAACATTACACATCTAACCAATCAAAGCTAGGAAAGCGAATTTAGGCCATATATACAGTAAACTAACTCTGTAACCACACAAGAATAATCCACATAGGGACACAGCGTACACTAGTTATTATTAAATTGAGTTTCAATTTCGGACCATCACATTATAGCAAATTCAGTTAACTAACAACAGTGTCCTAATTGAGAGCATGAATCGGGTAATTCACAGAAACATCTCATTTCGAGTTATTTCACTGTTTCAGTCAAATGGAGGCCAAATAAATGTTCAGTACACAATAGAATCAGCAGAAGTCATACTTGAACAAGTGAGGAAAAAATTTAATAGGAATTCAACAGCTTTTAATCATCTGATGAGAGCAAAAGGAAGTTAAGAACTAACCTAGTCGAACAACGAAAACACTGAAACGTATCAAATGAAGGCAAGAATCAACTCGAGTGTAGCCCAGCAAACAACTCCAGCAGTAAACAAGTAGGAACAGGAACAAAACAGAAGCTCACTACTATGTAAAACAATAGTTGTTTACGATACGTAGACCAATTCACAATTATTTCAAACAAAAATGACAATCTGAAACCGATTCTTTCGGATAGACAGCAATATAACAGCGAAATCATTTAAATGACATATTCATGATAGTCGACAAGAACTCAAACAATTAAATGGAATAAAGATCAAATTGAGAGTACGAGAAATTAAATCCATGGACATTTAATAGCTCGTTCATTCAAACTTAACTAAACTGGAATTACAGGAAGTATTTGAACTCACCTACGCCAATTGGACAGTTAAAAGATTTCGTCGACGCAGCGGCAAACGAACACAGCCGCAACAGCAACTCAACATCTATGCGAACCAAAACAAACCCCGACCATCGGAACGAAGATCGAACAAAAAAACTAGCAACAAACTGAACTCGAACACGAATTTCTCCGACGACCTCGATTGAACTCAAACTTAAAAACGCTTTTGTGCTTCCCGAAAAGGGGTACTGTTTAAAGGTCTTTTTAATGGAGTTTTTGGCTGATCTTTGGTGGTATTTTGGTGATGTTTCGAGGTGGAATTTGTAGCACCTTCAGTTATTGTTTCGGGTCTCTTGGGACTGATTGCAGCTAGCTTTTTGCTGCTTTGTTGGTTAGATTTTGGTGAATATGGAGTAGCTTTTTGATGTTGTTTTCGCTGAGTTTTTGGAGTTTAGAGGGTTGTTTTTGGGTGCTTTTAATGGATTGAGGAGTAGAGGTTAGGGATGAAGAAGAAGGGTAGTGCAACTGCTGCTCTGTGTCCGTCCGTGTGACGGAGCTCCAGCCGCCGGTGGGAAAAAGGGTCCGTCTTTCGGGGAAGAAGGGCTGCCGGTGAGAGGGTGTTGGGGTTAGTTAGGATTGGGCCAATCCGGTTCTAACTGAAGTTGGGCCAGGTTTTATTCCCAATCATTCTTTGTTCTCAATTCTAATTCCTTTTCTCTTCTTTTTATTTTTTAATAATTTTTATAATTAGACTAATTAGTAATAAAAGTCCTAATCCACTTCAATGCAAAATTGATCTAATTACCTATTTATAAAATTAAAAATAGCCCTTGACTCTAAGAATTAAGAATTAAATTAAGGAAAGTATAAAATGAACCAATTTTTTGTGATTTTTTGATTTTATAAAATTAACAATTATTAATTCAATCTAAAAATATAAAAACAAATCTTAAATGCAATGCATGATATTTTTGAGTATTTTCAATAATTAATTAACAAAATGGCCGATATTTGATTAAAACTATTTATTGATTTTTATAAGAGTATTTCGGGCAGGGCAAAAATCACGTGCTCACACTACTAAAATACTGTTTAACTCAAATCCGTGTGGATACGATATTGTACGACACTATCTTTGACTAGCGAGCATATTTAGGTGTGTGTTTTAAGCTCGTAAGCACTCAAGACTAGAAACTCAGGTGTTACCTCATTTAGGTGCATGGGACTGGAGGGGGAGATTTGATGGGTCCATTCCATGTGAAAGGAAGACAACTTCCTTTGGCAAAGTCTGCACCGTCCAAATCCAAGTTTGCAAACAAATGTTTGTGTGACAAGGAAAGTCAAAAAGGGAAGGAAGAGAAGTTTGGTTTACTATTTTTTTTATATCACCCATGGCATCTTTGAGAGGTTCCTCACCTCTATAAATACGGAAGTATTCCTTCATTTGTAACGTACACCAACAAAAAGAGAAAAATAGAGAGTGAGCGATATTGTAGTGAGGTGAGAATATAAAAAAGAAGGTTATTTCTTTTGAGTATTGTAGTTGTCTTTAGAGTATTTTACTCGGAAGTGTGAAATTCTTTGCTATAGCGATATCAGTTGCTCCTCTTCAGGTCGTGGCTTTTCCTTTATTCAAAAGGGTTTTCCACGTAAAAATCTTGGTCTCATTGTCACACTTTTATTCTTGTTAATTATCGTATCTCAATACTATGTTATTATTTTACTTTTATTACCGTGAATATTATTTCTATGGGGTTATTCCCCAACAATGCTCTGGTGGTCTCTCTTCAACAAGAGTTCGGATCAAACAGAAGAGCAGGAGATATACTTATAGACCAAGAAAAAAATTCAGCCCGATTAGAACAGACTATAGTAGTAATAAAGAAGAAAATAGTATCAAGCAGAATTAAAGTAAAATTCTCAAGAGATTACACCGAGAGGAGCATAATTGATACAATGAGCCAAACTCTTTGAGATCTCGAGGATCTTACTTGAATATCAAATAATGCAAATTATAAATTAAAATGAGCACACAGCAACAGAAGCCGACCCTTTGGGGAAGCACACATAAGATTTTGGGAGAGAAAATAGAAATCCTCCAAATAGGAGGATGAAAAGGATATTAAAATCAAGGAAATGGTGAAAATTGATTGAAGTGAATGGTTTGATCAATATTAGTAGTAGGTTGCTGGAGGAGGTGAAGCATACGTGGGAGATTGCTCGTATTTTGCAGGTGGTGGAGGTGAGGCATAGACGGGAGTTTGCTTATAGTAGTTCGTCGGTGGTGGAGGTGAGTAGTATGATGGCGATTTTTCATAAGTCTTTGGCAGAGATGGTAAGTTGTAAGTTATAGGTAATTGCTCGTAGTATTTTGCCGGAGGTGGAGGAGATTTGTAGGAAGGTGTAGATTCTTTGTAGTACGGTGGAGGTGGAGACTTATAATTGATTGGTGATTGCTCATAGTATTTTGGTGGTGGTGGTGGAGAATTGTATGATGATGGTTGCTCATAGTATTTTGGTGGAGGTGGAGGAGATCTGTAAGAAGATTGTGATTGCTTGTAGTATTTTGGTGGAGGTGGAGGTGACTTAGGAGATTGCTCATAGTATGTTGGAGGAGGTGGAGGTGACTTGTAATACGAAGGTGATTTCTCATAATAAGTTGGTGGTGGTGGAGATTTATAGTAAATTGGGGACTTGTAATATTTTGGTGGTGGCGGTGACTTATAATATTTAGAGGGAGCAGGCGATTTGTAGTACTTTGCTGGTGATGGTGACTTGTAGTAGTTCTTTGAAGGAGCTGGTGACTTGTAATATTTCGCTGGAGCTGGCGACTTATAGTATTTTGCGGGAGCTGGCGCTTTGTAGTACTTTGCGGGTGATGGCGACTTGTAAT
The DNA here is from genome assembly GCA_002018475.1 of Nicotiana obtusifolia. Taxonomy (NCBI): domain Eukaryota; kingdom Viridiplantae; phylum Streptophyta; class Magnoliopsida; order Solanales; family Solanaceae; genus Nicotiana; species Nicotiana obtusifolia. The sequence goes on from MCJB01027950.1 coordinate 140,885, forward strand.
AGTTCTTTGAAGGAGCTGGCGACTTGTAATATTTTGCAGGAGTTGGGGACTTGTAATATTTTGCGGGAGTTGGCGCCTTGTAGTACTTTGCGGGAGTTGGCGCCTTGTAATATTTTGCGGGAGCTGGCGATTTGTAGTATTTTGTGGGAGTTGGCGCCTTGTAATATTTGACGGGAGCTGGCGACTTATAATATTTTGCAGGAGCTGGAGACTTGTAGTATTTTGTGGGAGCTGGTGACTTGTAGTAGTGTTTTGCAATAGCAGGTGACTTATAATAAGGAGTAGGTACTGGGTACTTGGGTGGAGATGGTGATTTGTAATACTTCTTGGAGGTGTAAGAAGGTGAAGGAGAAGCATAGCCATAAGAGTAATCAGCAACAACAGTGCTGGCTATAAAGCAAATTGCCAAAGCAGTAACAAGTAAAGGCCATTGCCCCAACTTCCCTAAGCTTGTCATTTTGCTTATGCAGCCAACAATACTTGGAGAAAGAATGAAAAGAACTTAAACTTGAGGTGCATATTGAGTAGGGAGCTCTGGTTTTTATATAGCAGCATAATATTATCGCTTTAGGTTTGTGTTATTGGCACCCACTAAGATTATAGCTAAGTCAAAATATGGGCTCGATATTTTCTATAATTAGTGCTAGGCATTTTCTCCAAGACTTTTCTTGCATAGTTGAGTAGGGAACGTTGGTCTTAACATTTATGTAACTGCTACATGGTTAGCCACTAGGGTCGTTTGGTAACCCGTACTAAGTAAAATAATCGCTGTATAAAAATTTAATCCGTTCAATACAATGTCTGATTGCTCAATTCAAATTATGCATACCTAATACATGAATTACTTATACCTCATAGGAGAGGAAACCAAGGGATTACTAATCTTTGCATTAACTATACCTGGATAAGACCCTAAAATTACTAAACTGCCCCTTAAACCCTTTTCCTGAATTTCTTTATATACAGAAAGAAGAATATTCAAAGGTATAGTTGTAAAGAAGTTTTTGTACAGTTTTAAATCAAACACAAGCTTAGATTAATATTGCATAGCTAATTTTTAATACAATGAACCAAACACCTGATAAAAAACAATCTCACCATTACAATCCCTGCATTACTAATCCCTGCATTACTTGTGTTCGTACCAAACGACCCTAAGATCATAGCAAAGTCCAAATAAAGAATAGGCGAGTATTTAGTGGTTAGCTCTTTTTAATTTAGAGATAAATAATAAAAACTTGTATCCCATTAGCGAACAATTAAGTTGACTTGTACAAATAATTACGGTATATTGAATATGAAGTTCAAAAACAATTAGGAAAAACCAGCGTATACACACAACAGATTATACCTTAAGTGGTCGTCTGGTATCTATGGATATTCCATGGATTATCTATCCCGTCTGGGATAGCTAATACCACCAATTTGATATTTACTCTATATCGTACTAATACCTACAATCAAATATGAAATAACTTCAATCCCAAATTTTATACTGGAATTAATATCTTTATCCCAATAACCAAACGACCCCTAAATATATCGGCATGAGAATCACGTACAACGTGGGATTGGACTAGGAACTTGTATAACGGTTTGAGCTAGACGTGGGAGAGTCTTGTCCCGTAAAATTTGCCAAGCGTCTGCATGTTAAAATGCATCAATGCTCAAGTACCAGAGGCGGATCCAGGATTTAAGTTTTATGGATTCAACTTTTACGATTCTTGCATTGAACCAACAGAATAGGGCTCTGAACTTAAAACCATCCGCTTTTAGAAGTCTGAAAGGCGGCGCCTAAACTAGTCGGACTTGCTTGAATCGATAGGCTTACGGACTTCTCTGTCTATTCAATTGATTTTGTTGCAAACTCTTCCCGATGCCTATTTGTTCCCCCGGCCTGTAGCCAAAGTCAAGCCTCTTCATTCATTCATGGCAATCGGTCTAGTAAGGAAGAAGTGAGCTCCCGCTGTCTAGCTCTCTCGTAGTCCAAAGCTAATTCAACGCCCAGTGAGAAAGGCCCTGACCCTGCCAACCAAGTATCAAAAAGAAAGAAAGAAAAATCGGATATGAATAAAGGTTCATATACATTAGTTGTTGCAATTTTAGTGAATTTTTATGCATTAATTTATACTCATACTGAAAGTACTAGGTTCAGATGAACCCGATATCAGTGCTCTACATCTGCCGCTGCCCAACGCATGAGGCTCGTCCAATTGATTTTGTGTAATCTGAGTGTAATTAGTTGTGTAAATCCAGAAATTCCTTAACTAAGCTCTCTATATTGACCATAAATCAGAAGTGAGAACATTGCAAGCTTAGTCTTTAAAACATCAGGTGATCTCTTCTTTTCTGTTAAAGTTTTAATAGACAGAGTTACCCAACTCGAGAAAGAACTTCAAATAATTAGTAAGAAATGTTTCCAAGATGTTTTTTTTCTCTTTCGATGTTGGATTGTTGATGTTGTAATTGATTCACATACCATGGTATTATATAAAGTCATTTTACTTTTCATAGTTATGCTAGAGTTTCTATATTTATGCTAATGTTTGACAATTATATTTATTTAGTTAGAGTTTTAATAAGCTTAACGTATTTTTAGCAATTTTTTAATTTTTCTACTATTTGCAAATTTATAAATTAGTACAATTTAAAGATTTAAGGGGCTTGCACACCATGTCTGGAGCTTATACTTTCGCTTTGTGCCCACGTCATTCAATACACTACGTCGGACCTTAAAACTTGAACTTTTGCCATTTTTGTGCTTTTCAATTTTTATTTAAATCTTTTGGAAACCGTGAATAGAGATCGAAAGATTTTTAAAATTTTTGAATAGATCGGTTATAAACCATTCTCTGGAAAAAATTCTCGAAAAGACATTGGCTGTGGTTCCGGGACTCAAGTCTGGAGTCGCCAGGTGAGACATTCGGTTCACGAACCGAAAACCTATCTCCACAGCAAGCTCCTCAATTTGACCCGGTCCGTCACGCTTTGGACATCGCCACCGGGATCGTTGAGGCCCCACCGCCTTTTTCTTTGACTGTGTGGAATAGACCCGGAGGTGGTGTCAGAAGCGAGCAAGACTATCTTGGTGAATGCAATAAGAACCGGCTGCTCGCTGCAGCAGAGGGCTTTGCTCATGCTGCTATCCGCCGCCGAAGCGCTCAAGGGAAAAATGTTTTCAGATGAGATGGACCCCCAAGAGATGAGCGAGAACCCCCAATTGCTTAGGGGTCGCACTCTGTCCCGCTTGGTGGTTCTGCTTCTTTTCAACTAAGTTTGAATAGATGTTCAGGAGGTGTACTTGTGGACTAACAAATGACTTCAGTCTATTAAAGCACGTAGTATTAGACAAAGAAGACGACAGAATTAAGAAAAGTAGAGTGCAAAGAATCTCGATATAATGAGCAGAATTGATGGAGATCTCAAGGATCTTACTTGAATCAAACAACAAATAATACAAATTATTAAAACAAAAGAACATTGAACACATAATAAGCAAACCGATCATTGCGTGAAGCATACATCAAATTTTGGCTGAGGAAATGGAGTTGCTAAAAAGAAGAGGATAAAGAGGAATATAAAGTCATGGAAATGGCGAAAATGATTGAATAGTTAAATTAGTAGTAGGTTGGTGGAGGAGATGCTGATGGGGGTGGAGGTGAAGCATAGGTGGCAGATTGCTCGTACTTTTCAGGTGGTGGAGGAGAGGCATAGGTGGGAGTTTGCTTGTAAAAGTTTGCTGGTGGTGGAGGTGAGTAATAAGTTGGTGATTTTTCATAGATCTTTGGTAGAGAAGGCAAGTTGTAAGTTATAGGCGATTGCTCATAGTATTTTGGTGGAGGTGGAGGAGATTTATAGGAAGGAGTAGATTCTTTATAGTATGGTGGAGGTGGAGATTGGTAAGAAGATGGTGATTGCTCATAGTATTTTGGTGGGGGTGGAGGAGATTTATAGGAAGGAGTAGATTCTTTATAGTATGGTGGAGGTGGAGATTTGTAAGAAGATGGTGATTGCTCATAGTATTTTGGTGGGGGTGGAGGTGACTTGTAATAAGGTGATTGCTCATAGTATTTTGGAGGAGGTGGAGGCGACTTGTAATTTGAAGGTGATTTCTCATAATAAGTTGGTGGGGGTGGAGACTTGTAGTAAACTGGGGACTTGTAATATTTTGGCGGAGGTGGTGACTTATAGTATTTAGAGGGCGCAGGAGATTTGTAATATTTTGCTGGGGATGGTGACTTGTAATACTTTGCAGGCGACGGGGATTTGTAGTATTTTGAAGGAGCTGGCGACTTGTAGTACTTTGCGGGAGCTGGCGACTTGTAGTACTTTGCGGGAGCTGGCGACTTGTAATACTTTGCGGGAGCTGGAGATTTGTAGTACTTTGCGGGAGTTGGCGACTTGTAGTATTTTGCGGGGGCTGGCGATTTGTAGTATTTTGCGGGAGTTGGCGCCTTGTAGTATTTTGAGGGAGCTGGCGACTTGTAGTATTTTGCTGGGGCTGGCGATTTGTAGTATTTTGCTGGAGTTGGCGACTTGTAGTACTTTGCGGGAGCTGGCGACTTGTAATACTTTGCGGGAGATGGCGACTTGTAGTACTTTGCGGGAGCTGGTGACTTGTAGTACTTTGCGGGAGCGGGCGACTTGTAGTACTTTGCGGGAGCGGGCGACTTATAGTACTTTGCGGGAGCGGGCGACTTATAGTATTTTGCGGGTGATGGCGACTTGTAGTAAGAAGTCGGTACATGATACTTGGGTGGAGATGGTGATTTGTAATACTTCTTAGAGGTGTAAGAAGGTGAGGGAGAAGCATAGCCATAAGAGTAATCAGCAACAACAGTGCTGGCTATAAAGCAAATTGCCAAAGCAGTAACAAGTAAAGGCCATTGCCCCATCTTCCCTAAGCTTGTCATTTTGCTTATGCAGCCAACAATACTTGGAGAAAGAATGAAAAGAACTTAAACTTGAGTTGCATATTGAGTAGGGAGCTCTGGTTTTTATATAGCAACATAATATTATCACTTTAGGTTTGTGTTATTGGCACCCACTAAGATTATAGCTAAGTCAAAATATGGGCTCAAACTTTTCTATAATTGCTTCATGGTTAGCCACTAAGATGATATAGCATAGTCCAAATAAATAATAGGCAAGTATTTAGTGGTTAGCTTTTATCTGGTGACCTAAAAAATAATTTAGATATAAATATTAAAAATGGTGAAAACAATAAAGATGCCACAACTTGCATCTCATTAGCGAATAATGAAGTTGACTTGTACGAATAATTACGGTATAATAATGAATATTAAGTTCAAAAACTATCAGGAAAACTATTCTGTCTCTGATAATGGGATAACGAATACCATCATTTTGATATAAAATTTATATCGATATTAGTTAATATCCATAATCAAATATGGAATAACTCTAATTCCAAATTTTGTACGGGGATTAATATCTTTATCCCGATAACCTAACGAACCTTAAATCTATCGATATGGGAATCAGTACAACCTGAGATAGGACGAGGAACTCGTAAAACGGTTTGATCCAAATGTGGGGGACTCTTGTCTCGTAAAAACTGTGCTTCCAACGCCCAACACATAAGGCTCGCCTAATTGGGGGACTCTTGTCTCGTAAAAACTGTGCTTCTAATGCCCAACGCATAAAGCTCGCCTAATTGGGGGACTCTTGTCTCGTAAAAACTGTGCTTCCAACGCCCAACGCATAAGGCTCGCCTAATTGGGGGACTCTTGTCTCGTAAAAGCTGTGCTTCTAACGCCCAACGCATAAGGCTCGCCTAATTGATTTTGTTCAATCGAGTGTAATTAGCTGTGTAAAATGAAAAAATTCTTAACTAACCCTTAATTCTTCAAAAGCCGTATATATTGACCTTATTAATCAGAAGTGAGAACATCGCAAGAGTAGTCTTTAGAACATTAGATGATCTCTTCTTCTTTTTTAAGGTGTTAGTGGACAGAGTTATTCCGTACCTATATTTATGGGAGAAAGCAAATCCAGGCAACTACTTATTATCCTGAAAGAGGAAAAATGGCAGCTTAAAGTAACAACTAGTATGGAAAGCTCTGGTCGTCTTTGGAAGCCTTCGTCGATAACCAAAGCTTATTGTTCCCGCAATCACTTTGGTACTTTGTTTTATAGTTTTTTTAAGTTATGCAATAGACGGGGGCAAGCTTCATTGTCATTCGAAAATCTCATCGGTCCCAAAAACTGATTCAATAGGCTTCCTTTATTAATTCAAAAAGCTTCTTTCCTGCAAAGATATTTGAAAAAATATTCGTTTAGAATTTAAAATAGTATTAAGAAAATGTTTCGTGATTCATTTACTTCACATGAGGTACATATCACATCTTGTTTCCAAGATGTTTTTTTTTCTCTTTCGATGTTCGATTGTTGATGTTGTAATTGATGTATTACATAAAATTTTATTATTTTTCATAATTATGCTAGAGTTTCTATATTTATGCTAATTCTTTGTCAATTTATTTTATTTTAGAATTTTATGATCTTAACATATTTTTAAATTACAAATTAGCAAAAATTTAAAGATTCATGGGGCTTACGTTTCGCCTTGTGCCCCGTCTTTTAATACAGTACGTCAGGCCTTAAAACTCAAAATGCGCCATTATAAACCATTCTCGGGAAAAAGTTCTCAAGAAACAGTCGATTAAAACACGCAATATTAGGCAAAGAAGACGATAGAACTAAGACAAATAGAATGCAAAGAATCTCGATATAACGAGAACAATTGATGGAGATCTCGAGGATCTTACTTAAACCAAACAATAAATAGTACAAATTATTTAAACAAAAGAACATTGAACACATAATAAGTAAACCCGATCATTTCGGGAAGCATACATCAAATTTTGGCTGAGGAAATGGAGTTGCTAAAAAAAAAAGGACAAAAAGGAATATAAAGTCATGGGAATGGCAGAAAATGACTGAATAATTAATATTAGTAGTAGGTTGGTGGAGGAGATGCTGATGGGGGAGGAGGTGAAGCATAGGTGACGGATTGCTCGTACTTCTCAGGTGGCGGAGGAGAGGCATAGGTGGGAGTTTGCTTGTAATAGTTTGCGGGTGGTGGAGGTGAGTAAAAAGATGGTGATTTTTCATAGGTCTTAGGTAGAGATGGCAAGTTGTAAGTTATAGGCGACTGCTCGTAGTATTTTGGTGGAGGTGGAGGAGATTTATAGGAAGGTGTAGATTCTTTATAGTATGGTGGAGGTGGAGATTTGTAAGAAGATGGTGATTGCTCATAATATTTTGGTGGAGGTGGAGGTGACTTGTAATAAGGTGACTGCTCATAGTATTTTGGAGGAGGTGGAGGTGACTTGTAATACGAAGGTGATTTCTCATAATAAGTTGGTGGTGGTGGAGACTTGTAGTAAACTGGAGACTTGTAATATTTTGGTGGTGGTGGAGATTTGTAGTAAACTGGGGATTTGTAATATTTTGGTGGTGGTGGTGACTTATAGTATTTAGAGGGAGCAGGAGATTTGTAATACTTTGCAGGCGACGGGGATTTGTAGTACTTTGAAGGAGCTGGCGACTTGTAGTACTTTGCGGGAGCTGGCGACTTGTAGTACTTTGCGGGTGCTGGCGACTTGTAGTACTTTGCGGGTGCTGGTGACTTGTAGTACTTTGCTGGAGCTGGCGACTTGTAGTATTTTGCTGGAGCCGACGACTTGTAGTATTTTGCTGGAGCCGGCGACTTGTAGTATTTTACGGGAGTTGGTGACTTATAGTAATGCTTTGACGGAGCAGGTGACTTGTAGTAGTTTTTTGAAGGAGCAGGTGATTTATAGTACTTTGAAGGAGCAGGTGACTTATAGTAAGGAGTCGGTACATGATACTTGGTTGAAGATGGTGATTTGTAATACTTCTTGGAAGTGTAAGAAGGTGAAGGAGAAGCATAGCCATAAGAGTAATCAGCAACAACAGTGCTGGCTACAAAGCAAATTACCAAAGCAGCAGCAAGAAGAGGCCATTGCCCTAAATTCCCAAAGCTTCTCATTTTGCAACTATATTGGGACAAGAGAAGGATAGAACTAGACTTGTATTGCATAGTTAAGTTGGGAACTCCAGTATTTATATTGCAGTGAGACATCTTTCTTTAACATTTATATAAGTGCATCATTGTTAACCACTAAGATGATAGCAAAGTCCAAATAAAGACTAGGTCACTATTTAGTGGCAAGCATTTTTCTGGTGATTGAAAAAACAAATTTGACCAAAAGAATATTAAAATGAAAAAGAAATAAGGTTGCCACGACTGGTATACAATTGGTGAAAAAGAAACAGCAAATAAACACACCAGAGTATATTTTAATTATATAGGCGTAAAAAAAATTACGTACAATAGCAAAACAAGACTTCATAAATTGCGTGGGACGAGGCACACGTAAAATGGTCTAAGCTCTTGTCTTGTAAAATGCACGCTCAACGCACGAGGCTCGCCCTGTTATTTTTGTATAATTAGTCTTGTAAATCCAAAAATTCCTTACCTAAATCTTAACTCTTTAAAAGCCATCATTATCAATTATAAATCAAAACACGTCTTCAGAATATTTTGACGTAATATGGCATTAAAGAAAGTTATCGGTCGACCTCGTCAAGACGCAGTGAGGTCGATGGCCGAGGTGCCGACATGAGCCGTGATCAAGATATTGACGATTATCGCAATCAAGATGTCAGCAAGGGTCGAGGTTGAGATTTACTATTGAGGATATAACTTGCAACGGCTAATTTGTCAAGACAAGATACTAAAAGAGAATATTCTAGTGAATATTCCTTACTTCCGTATTATTAAGAAGAATGTCTCATATATATAGAAAAAAGAGGAAATAATAGGGGAATATATTATTGATTTTGATAAGAACACTTTTGAAGAAAACTTCTCTTGCAAAAATACAAAAACTACCTTTTGATAAAGATTCTTGTTGATATTATTCCCACCTTTCAACCAGATCCGAGGATTGTTCATACGAATCTTAGACCTTTCTGTCATTCATCATTATCAGGAGAGACATTCATTCAACTCATTCATTATCGGACCAATCTTTCCCCTTATTTACTTAAATACCATTTATTGTCATTTATAGTTAGTTATATCTCCATTAATGTTCATGCTTTAAGTATATTCTGCATTTTGTCATCAACTATTTACGGGATCTGTCCCATCTATTGTACGTTTTCAAAATTAGTATCTAGAGTCACTATTCTTAACTAGATTTAGCCCCCTGTTACATAAATTCAGTAGTTTAACCGGAAGTTATACTTTTTGGTCAAACAAGAACATTGTAAAATCATATGTATTTTGCGCTAAGAACACTATAAGGGTGAATTTTGATGTATTGACGAATCATAGTATTGACACCCGTTATGTTGATAAAATTATTATATATTTATACTGAAATTTTCTAAATTAGATTAAATATATGATCCTGCCACCTGGAGTTGTAAACTGAACAAATGTGCCATTGTTGGGAGGCCTTTTTGGAAGATTTTCTGAGTAAGACCCTAATTTGAATTTATGTTAAACTTTTTTGGTTCCCTTTTTGTGTTTTTTATTTCCTTTTGTCTCATTCGTTTAGCTTTTCAGTTATCTATCTCCCAATTTCCTATTTGTCTTTTTTTCAATTTTCATATTTCTCTTTCCTTTATTCTATTAGTTTTTATCCTTTATTCTATTAGTTTTTCTTTTTGACTTCAAGCGAATATACGCAAAAAAGAGACTCCAAATTTTTCCATAAATATAAGCATTTCTCTTAATCTTAAATTTGCGAGTTTAGTCTCAATGGAAATTTTAGATTAGGATATGTTTTAATTTTTCATAATTTCTTGTTTATTATCTATACTATATTAAAGACTTGGGTCTCAAGACCCAAGTCAAAATCGAAAGACTTGGGTCTCAAGGCCCTTAGCGAAATGTTGTTCGCGTTTTATGCCCTTTAAAATTAAATTTCACACTAGGCAAAATAGTCATTTTATAATCTTTCTAATATTTTAAAAATAGGAATAGTCATTTATTATTTTACAAATATTTAGGAATTCGAAATCAATTAGATTAGGTTCATTAAATCATTCCCTATTTGAACTATGTAATATAAAAAATTTATACAATAAAAAAAAATAACAAAGAAAAATCACAGGATTTTGTAACTCAAATCTCAGAATTGATGGAGATCTCAAGGATCTTATAAATCAAACAACAAATGATACAAATTATTAAAACAAAAGAACATTGAACACATAATAAGCAAACCCGATCATTGCGGGAAGCATACATCAAATTTTGGCTGAGGAAATGGAGTTGCTAAAAAAAAGACAAAAAGGAATATAAAGTCATGGAAATGCCGAAAATGATTGAATAGTTAAAATTAGTAGTAGGTTGGCGGAGGAGATGCTGATGGGGGTGGAGGTGAAGCATAGGTGGCGGATTGCTCGTACTTCTCAGGTGGAGGAGGAGAGGCATAGCTGGGAGTTTGCTTGTAATAGTTTGCTGGTGGTGGAGGTGAGTAATAAGATGGTGATTTTTCATAGGTCTTTGGTAGAGATGGCAAGTCGTAAGTTATAGGCGATTGCTCATAGTATTTTGGTGGAGGAGGAGGTGATTTATAGGAAGGTGTAGATTCTTTATAGTATGGTGGAGGTGGAGATTTGTAAGAAGATGGTGATTGCTCATAGTATTTTGGTGGGGGTGGAGGTGACTTGTAATAAGGTGATTGCTCATAGTATTTTGGAGGAGGTGGAGGTGACTTGTAATAAGAAGGTGATTTCTCATAATAAGTTGGTGGGGGTGGAGACTTGTAGTAAACTGGGGATTTATAATATTTTGGTGGAGGCGGTGACTTATAGTATTTAGAGGGCGCAGGAGATTTGTAATATTTTGCCGGGGATGGTGACTTGTAATACTTTGCAGGCGATGGGGATTTGTAGTACTTTGAAGGAGCTGGCGATTTGTAGTACTTTGCGGGAGCGGGCGACTTGTAGTACTTTGCGGGAGCGGGCGACTTGTAGTACTTCGCGGGTGCTGGCGACTTGTAGTATTTCGCGGGTGCGGGCGACTTGTAGTACTTTGCGGGCGCTGGCGACTTGTAGTACTTTGCGGGTGCTGGCGACTTGTAGTACTTAGCGGGAGCGGGCGACTTGTAGTACTTAGCGGGAGCGGGCGACTTGTAGTACTTTGCGGGAGCGGGCGACTTGTAGTAAGAAGTCGGTACATGATACTTGGGTGGAGATGGTGATTTGTAATACTTCTTAGAGGTGTAAGAAGGTGAAGGAGAAGTATACCCATAAGAGTAATCAGCAACAACAGTGCTGGCTATAAAGCAAATTGCCAAAGCAGTTACAAGTAAAGGCCATTGCCCCAGCTTCCCTAAGCTTGTCATTTTGCTTATGCAGCCAACAATACTTAGAGAAAGAATGAAAAGATATTAAATTTGTCTTGCTTAGTGAGTAGGGAGCTCTGGTTTTATATAGCAATGTTACATCCTTAGTTTCCTCAAGGCAATGCCTTCATGGTAACCCACTAACATAATAGCAAATTCCAAATAAAAACTAGGTCACCATTTGGTGGTTCTGGTGACTGAAATAATAATTTTTAACACTAATAAAAATAAATTTAAATAATTAAAAAACTGTCAGGATACCACTTGAGTTATGGCATCCTACTATCAAAGTAAAAGGTTGACTTTTTCTTAAAAAATAAACAGAAAAAGGGGGCAGTTCTTTTTGTTCTTCTATCAATTACATACCACTAAATATTGAACATGGAGTTCAAGGAAAACAGTGAATACACACACAAGATATATATATATATACATATATATATATATATGTATATATATATATATATATATATATGTATATATATATATATCTGGATTTGAGAGTCACTTATCCCAAACCTAAAACTTCATGTTACCCCCTCCTTAAGGAATACAAGATTATTCCAATTTTGGGTAAAACCTGCCCTCAAGTTTCATTCTGCTTCCATTGATTCAGCCTTAAGGACTTGTAAAATGAAGCAATATGAAGGAATGAACAATTTAAATAAAACAAATAAGGTAATCGGGCTCAACGGAAAATTGAAACATTAGCTGCCGGAAGTCTAATTTATCTTTTTTTTACTTTTTTTACTGTCTAGATGTATTATATACAGACGTTAAGTTTAAATATCACCTACAAGTCTACAACTGCTCTTAAATGTCTATTAACTAGTAACAGTAGGGAGAATTTCAAACTAAGCAGGTGGCTGACAAGAACTTGTTAAGAAAATTCCACATTGAATTCATTTTTTTCACCTTGCAAATCGCAGTGTCCATTCTGTAGCTATTTCATCATGTTTGGTTTTATCTTCAAAGTATAAGTGTGCAATAGCAGGAACAACAGGCTTATATGCAAGAATCAGGATCAAAATATACTACCATCAGAATGCAGAAGAAAGGTAGTCATTATATTCATATAGTTAACTCATTGAAACTAAATAAGTGGAAGGACGTCCAGCATGAACCTTTGAACGCTTTCATCAAACAACACATGCAAACTTTATTATGCATTTTTCGTCTCATAAAATTAACATAATTTTGTCTATTTTACTTCAGTTGAGAGAGGGCAAAGGAATGCAGATAGGAGATGAACTTACAGGTTTCTGGAGTGGTGAACATTGATCTCAGAGCAAGTAGTACTTTCGAGATTGTTAATGCTGGACTCCAGTTATCTGCTAGGATGTCCAAGCTAACATTGCCAGAAGGATCAACATTGCAATGATATATGCGAGTTTTGAATACAACCTGCAAAAGCTTGAGGTCACATTGAAAAGAAAAGGGACCTAAAAGATAATCTCCAGGGAATGTTTCCACCGCCAGATTCAACTGATAAACAAGAAATATTGTTAATTGTGTGAAGATGATTTTTGTTTATCGGCTGAGTTTGGCAGTGGAAATGTTTCAACCAAGACACCCATGTCTTTTGTTCAGATTAATTACAATTAAGACTATGTTCTTGATAAGCATGGTACTGTATAAAGGTGAAAATAACTATACATATACCAGATCTTACGGAATTTTTTCCTCACTTCACTCATTTATTGTACACCAACCCATAGTTCAGGAAGGATCAAATTTATAATTAATTTATGAATTTACTGGGCTTGGGCGCATAGAGAATGATTTTGTTTCATGGCATAATTAACTTCATTTTCTGGTTCTGCAGCCGTTCTCTTTGTTGTCCTCTTCAAGCAATAATGCATAGTGATCGTTTTAAACAAAAACCATAAAGAAGATTATACAAGTACGGAGAAAATCATCATTAGCTCAAGTTTCAGCCTTTACACAGATAAATCAGGAGAAACAAGGAAGAACCAGAAAGAAACTTAGCACTCAAATCGAACATCACTGCACAATTTCCTAGAATTCTTATCTGTGTGTAATCTTTTGTCTCACAATTATAATGGCTAAAGAAGCTTCTACCATCCACCATGATGGTACTCTGTGGGTAAAGAACATGAAAACCCAAAATATTTGAATTACCATTTTAAGACATGGCAACCTCAAAATCCTCAGAAACAACGTTTAGGATTCATGAAACAATCCAAAAGACATTACATCTTTAAAAGATTAGTGTCCAGCTATTGTCTGATACCTTCATCAAACATGTGAAGAAATATATAGAAGAATCATCAAGAGTATTAAGTTCCCAGAGTGATCATACATTTATACATGACCCAAAAATAAAGAACATAAGTAACAGTTTCATAAAGGAAGGGAAGCAATCAAGAGACTATTTCATGGGAGGCAATTCGTTATAATAGCAAATTATCATTTCTTATGTTAGTTTTACTCAGCAGAAAGAACACTGTAAAATTTATCAGAAGAGGCTGGTCTTTTCAGCTCGTACTAGTTTTAACATTTATATCAGAAGATAAAGTTTCTTTTTATTGGAAAACATTGGAAATTTTTCATTCAGACAAAATACAACAATAGATGCCTTGCTTAAAGAAAAGGTACAACACTATATGCACAATACATTCACTAATGCATATTCTTCAACATACCTTTGGAGGTTTAAATGGATAATCAGAAGGGAAGGTTATATCAAGAAAATATATTCCACCCTCATAAGGTGTTCCTGCAAGAAACAGGAAGATATTCATTCTGTGAAGCACCAGGAATTCTTCAGTAAATCGAAGCCAAAAAAATAATTATCTATCTACTTATCTAAAATATCAAGCAGAAGCATACGTTCAAACCTAAAAACCCATAATTCATGTAAACCCAATAAATAAACCAAGTGCTCAAAATTGTTACCCCGAGAATATTTAGAACTGCCATGGAATTCAAAGAAGTACTTGTAGCAGCACTCAGTTTGCAAAACAAATGTATATTTAACCAACTTTAAAAGAAACCAGGCAATAAGCACAGCCACATCAACATGAAGAATACAAAAATCACTTTCATCAGAAATAGCATTTTCATTTCCTATTATTTAGAGATTCAAGATACATTAACAGTAAGGTTTCGACCTACGTGTTATACATCAACAGGCCAGATTCAACAAATAAGTTTATGCATGACCTTGCCGTGAAGGATTTAAATAATTATTGGATTCAAGTCTCACCACGAATCATTAACAAAAAAGTATCTCCATGTGCTTGGCCCCTACAAGAATCAGTCCACACACGAATTGGAGTTTTTCTTTTTCTTTTTTGGATAAATCATGAGAGTAAGTGTTAAGCCATCCATTAATTAAGTAAATAAAAGCATCGTTTATCTTCCAAATGAGGAGTCACACACTTCAACAACAAACTGGTCAATCTACACTTAAGTCAATCCAACACACTTAAATTGGACTAAAGGAGTATTACCGTTTGGACGATATTCGAATTTCAAGCTAAAGTTAAAATGAATAGTTTTTGTGGAAGTTCAATTGTGTTTGGACGCGAACTTCACTTAAAAAACAGATATATGAGCCGAAACCAGCATTTCACTTGAAATATACCTTCAAACAACTATTTCAATATTTCTCTGGAAGTGCACTATGTACAAGTTCTAAAATACTGAATTGCAAGTTTGCAAATGCTGTATAATAGTAATTATGTCCAAAGGGGACTAAGTATCCAACTTTATGCTTCAAACCCTAACACTTCACAGTATCATCCACATAAAAAAAAAAAAAAAAAAAAGACGCTCATCATTTTGTAATACTTATCCACAAGAAAAAGAAAGATTAACTCTTTGTAGCTAAGCAAAGAAGAGGGGACTAGAAGACTGACCAGGTGGGCCGAAGATGGTAGCAACCCAATGGTAAAGATTATCGCCTTTAGGCCCAGCTGCACAATCTGGTGGTGCCTCTATGCTTAGTTCAGTCATTTCCTTCTGTATTCTCTTACCGGAACTAGACACCGACGTCGTCGACGGCCATGTTCTTCCTCCACTACTACTACCGCTGATTCCTATTCCGCCCGACGGAGCTCCGCCGTACATTGAAGATTATCTCTCAGTCTATCGAAGTGGATGGCTTTTCCTGCTTCTGTTGCTTCCTTGCCTTTATTCCAACTTTCATACGACGTCGTTCAAATGTATCTAAAGACTTTTTTTTTATTTTTTATTTTTAAACCACTCCCATATTAGGAGGATCTATAGTGTTTTCACACTTCACTCGAACCCATATTATGTAGCGATTCGCATAAGTTTTTGGAAGGCTATTTTCAAAAAAGAAAAAATCAAATATGTGTTTGTTTATAGGATTAATTTTAGTTTTATGAGAGATCTTAAAAATCAAAACTTCAAATGCTAAATATAGCTTAAGACATATTTTTGGGTCGAATCATGATCATTTGGAACTTTTTAGCTAAAAAGAGACTTTTTAATATGTCACAATATTTGTCCCAAAATTTATGTCGAAACACATTTTCAATTTCAAATCAAACTTCACCTAAATCAGCTTTTTCAAAAAATATTTAAAAATCTATGCCCGAATAGGTCCTATATATGCATTAATTCACAAGGAATAATGCATATCCTTGGTTTAAATATTATATTCTAAGTTTTCCTAATTACTTAAATTTTAACTTATTGAAACAAATTATGGATCATTATATTTAGACTATTCTCTTTTCATCTTTTCTTGAGCCAAGAATCTATCGGAAACAATCTCTCTACCTCGCCAAGTAGGGATAAGGTCTACATACATCTATTTTCCCAAACCCCATTTGTGAGATTATACCGTATATTATTGTTGTTGTTATTTTATATTTAGACAATTATCTTTTGCTAGCATTGGGGAATTTGACAAGGATTTACTTAAAAACATTATAAAAAGAAAAGATGAAAGATAATACTCCATAGTTTATTGCTTGGCATACATAATTTCTTTTGGAGAATTACCAAAGATAATTGTAGTTTAAAAAATACTTATGGTACAAATACTAAGTCAATAGTGTATATAATGTATATTTTCACATGACATTTATTTTCTTTCTATAATAATTTTATTTCGCCAACTTATGCGTACTTCAACTATTCCGTCAAATACATATTACCTTCAAAAAAATACATACTACCTTCAAGAGTATATCTATCAACTAAACGACCGACCACTATTATACAAAATAAAAATAAAATTAAGAGCCCTTACGGCGATGAAATTTTTTGTACTCTTTTTCAAAAAAAAATTATATTTTTCCGAAATCAATATTTGGCAATTAAATTTTCAATTTTCACTTGAAGATAAATTTTAAATGTTTTCGAAAATTTGAAAAACTCCAAAAAATTACTTTTCAAAATTCACTCAGATCACTCACAAAAATTCAAAAACAGCCCAAAATTATATTCATGTCCAAATACAACTCTAATTTTCAAATATCATTTTTACTTCAAAAAAAAATTCACTTTTTTTGAAAATTTTACAATTCGTATGTCCTAACGGTCACTAAAATACTAGAAAGTATATAAATTTCTGACATGACTAAATGACTCCTCAAAATTAGTAAAAATGCTAACATGACCAAAATGGATCTCACAAACAAAGATAAATATCAAAAAATGAATTTCAATCATCTAGTTGGTGTCACAGACAGATATCAATCATCTAAAGTGACTACTGAAATGGTTCAATTTTCCTGCAAAATACAAGGGAATCAAAAAGGGAAAGAACTGACTTCCTAAAGAGGCTATTAAACAAAATGCACATTCACATCAAGCATCAACAAAGCAGAAAATGCAGCCAATGTATACATGATAACAGACGCTCGAATCGTTGAACTCTGAGAAGTCGGACTGATAGGTCCAAATGCTGCCGGAGGGAAAAGCCCACCTGGAGTCGAACTGTCGAATAAAAGAAAGCAATTTAGCACAGAGAAGCAATATTTTTGCAATTTACCATGCACACATATACTTAGTTTAGGTAATCTCACCTTCCTGTAAATTTACATGTTTTGGAACCTGCACAAAGATAACCATCAAATGAGTCAAGCTTTAGATAAGAAAGCAAAAAAAGTGGTTCTGATACATACACAGAGGATGAAAAGGGTTGTAAACTCAATGAATACTACCTAGATCATTATCGACGATCTTGCAAGTGTGATTCGGACAAGGGGCCAAAACGGGAAAAAAGAAAGAAAAAGAAAAAGGAAGAGCAAAAGAGCTTCGTGTAGACTAAAATGCAAAGTCAGCATGTTGAAATGTTATTTAGAAATATACGGCTAGAAGCATTTTGCAGTATTGTATAAGCGCATACTTTGCATTTTAATCAATGTGTCAAAACTTAGAGAACCGTTGCCAAATCTGTAAGAAATTAAATAGATATAAGTTGATTAACTTTGCAAAACAAGCAATGTTCCACTACCATATCTCATACACAAACATTTGAAAAAACTAATGTCATTCATCTAATGTAGCCATAACAAAACTAAGTAGAAAGGACAAGAAGATAACTAAAGAAACAGTCAGTAGTCTCTTGGAACTCCTTGTAAAGACAAAAAAGAAAATACATACTAAAACACCAGATATGGTAACTTACTTGGATCTTGTGTTGTCGTTGTTGCTGTGCCATCAAAATCACATGTTCCACCAACACTACGCATTCTCTGATAATAGTCATTGTAAGCATAAGAAGCATGATTTTGCAAAGTATCTGGAAAATAACAAGGCTGTCCAGATTGAATTGCACTGCAATTAGCATGTCCCTGGCCACAAGCCCAGTTAATTCCATCTTGCAATTTATTCTCATCTGCACCTTTTTTTGCTATACAGAAAACTGCAGTTGAATTGTCGGAAATGCCGGCCGAGGAACCTAGGCTAAGGGAATAAACCTCGCTCCCATTTGTAGAAAAGATACCCCAGCTTCTTTCCGATATTGGCCCAGGTCTTTTGTCTTCATTGAACATCTCGTAAATAAAGGTGTTAATGGGATTTTTCGGTTGACTAGGTGGACCAGTATCATTTGAAACACGCCGAATCAGGTTATTGTTAAATTTTTCGGCATTTTCCTTAGTAGCATCAGGCTCATTGGCACCACCATCCCATGGCCAACCAGTCTCGGTCACAACAATTGGGATATCTGAAAAGTTGAGGGCTGCTATAGAGTTGTATGCAGCATCAACTAAAGCATCAAACATACTTACATAGTGAAACAGGGTGTTTGGATCAACAATCTGCTTCACTGCAGACAGTGGTTGGAAAAGAGCATATTCAATCGGAAAGATTCCATCGGAGTGAACGTATTCATAATATGGATACGCATTCAACATGTAATATGAGTTTGTATTTCTTAGAAACTGAAGGATCTGGAAAATTGTTGAGTTCCAAGAAGAATTGAAAGTGGCAGTGGAAGGAGGAAATGCCCTAGCAATCACGTCCATTGATTGTGGGGTTGAAACTTTAACTTGGTTATTAAGTTGTGAAGCCACTAATGCTTTATGCAAGTAATTCATAGCAGCAACTAAAACTGGTGCAGCATTTGGGATTGCTGTGAGAACTTCACTACCCACAGCAATAGCCGTAATATTTGTAGAGGGCATGTAAGCAGCTACATTTTTATTTACCCAAGCAGCTGCGGCTGATGGAGATTCTCCGATCCCTAAGACTTCATCATTTGTAACACCAATAATAACTTCGATACTAGAGTTGGCTAACGCATTCAACATATGAGCATCAGCATTAAATAGGCGCACATGAGTTATTTGATTAGCTTTAAGGAGTGCAACCACATCGGAAGCTGGCGGTAAATTTGAAACATCAGTGCCAATGTTTATTCCAACAAATGCACCTACAATTTTGAAATAACATACACATTAAAACTCCAAACTAATCAAATCAAGGACAATGCGTAAAAAGCTCAGCTGTTGGATCCTATTACTAATGAATCACATGAACAATAGAAAATCAAAACACAAAAAACAGGAACAACTAAGAACTTAATCAGGTAACCAATGCACTGAATCACCATACAACTATTAGATTATTGAGTTGATAAGTAGAAACTTAAAGCATTACCTATAACATTTGAGATGAGGAAAGAAAATAGTATGGATATCGCAAGCCACGGTTTGAGCATCATCAGAAGCATCCAAAATTTATAACTCTAGTATCAATCGGCCTGCACTGTTACTTCAGACGAGGTTTATCAAGAGGTTCTACAGGAAAACGAGTAGTTAACGCGAGTTTCATTGAAAAGAAAGATGAACTCAGAAGTATGACTGCCTCAAAAATGTAGGTCGATTATTAACTCCAAATATAAACAGAAATGCAAAACTTAAAACACTCCTCCCCGATAAAACTGGCCCCAGATATCTAAAAAATGAGCAAAGAAATTCAAAAAGTGAAGACTTTTATAAATTTAACTATACCCATCAAAGGCAGAATACTTATTAAGAGAGTTCAACCACTGTAAATATACTTTGGAATAGATGGTCCAACATTAGTTAACGGTAACCTTCTACATCATTGGGTTTCTCCTAACAGTATTAACCAGGAATTAGAGAACCCACCAAACGGATAAATAAGGTATAGACGTGCGAGGAGCTCAAGAGTAAAGGCCAAGTCACCAAGCTATTACTATGCGTGGACGTGTTTATAGTAAAGTTATTCAAAAGAAAAACAGTATCAGAAAGTGATAATTAGAACTCTTTTCTCTCTAGCTTGTTGACTGTGCTAAGAGCATGGGATTTTGTATAACAAACATGAACTCTACTAGAAGAATAAAACAACAACAAACCCAATGATTTCCCACTGTGGTCCGGGGAGGGTAAGATGTATGCAGCCTTACCCCTTGCCTGGAAGGGCAGAGAAGTTGTTTCCGATAGACCCTCGGATGGAAAAAGGATTAAAGAAGTAATGGCAACAAGTAGGAACAACAAGAAGATTAAAAAAGACCGAAGCCAAGAAAGCAATTAAACTCTACGTAGTAATAGCAATCTACTAGAAGTCCAGAAGAATATACACCATTTTCCCACCCACCTCCCGCAATAAGAAAAAGGAAGGCACACTCTCATAACACAAGAAATCTTAGCATAATATTCCACGAAAGGATGTCTGCTGTCTAGCGAATCCAGATTTCCAGCAGTGACAACTCCAGAGCAAAAGACCAGCACTTACTGCAGTCTTGTTCATTAAACAAAGACCTACCAAAAGATTCAAACTTTTGGCAGTTTAGAATGCTTGTTTTCCTAAATAATAGATCACAGGATTCCCCAAGTATTTGACATTTCAGTTTCAGTCATCCAATTCTTGGTACACAAATAGTGTCATGTACTTATTAGTCCACTTCAGGGTAGTTTAAAAACAAAAGAAATTGTCACTACAGAGGTAACATTGATTAAGACATGTGCCTTATCAGTTCATAAAAGCAAAAACAGAGTTCAAAACCACAAAACAGTCACTCCCATAAGAGCAAAAACAGTGTTCAAAGAACTAAACTTTAATAAAAACTAACATTATCTCACACCTTAAAAAGCATAGACAACACCAAAATCCAAGAAATATTTTAAAGATTAAGAAACCCTTAACAAATTTAGCCTCAACTTCAAAATCCCACATCTCAAAACAGCTTTTGAAACACACAACATTTCAGACAGAAGCAGAAAATGAAGAAGCAGGAGAAGAAAAAAAGAAATAAAGTACCTTGATTGAACTTCTGCTCCACTGAAGCAAACAAAGAAAATCTACTTACCAAGATCCTATAAAATTTGCTAAACTCAAACAGTCAAATGTAAACCCAGACAGTTTAGAGTCAAAGCTGTCGACCCAAAAACAAATTTTCAAGAAAACCTCTTTAACTTCTCTTCACTTTTTTTGGGTACAAAAACAAAGGAATGAGTGGTCATAAAATTACCTAAAGGAAACTGGAACAACACAGGACTCTAGTCTACTGTAGTAACTTCAGTACCCCAAAATGAGCTGTTCATTTATTACTAAAGTAATTATTGCTAAATACCATTAACCTTCTTGCTTAAAGATTTAATCTTTAGCCTTAAACTATTACTAATATATAAAAAAACAAAAACACCCACGTACACTATGAACCAAATAAATTAATTTATTCATGTTTCTGTACATATCCATAATAAAAGATTACTTTTTTCATACTATATGACAAGAAAGTATAAAGAGACCTTAAATGTAGAGCTTGTGCTAATCTCAACTCTAGAACTTCACAGATACTATGTACCATTTCTTTTGTTTTTTTACTTGTCTTTAGATGGATGAAAATAAATTTCTTGGACTATGTAAAAGGGACACAAAAGTAAAAGAAAAAGAGTTTTTCTTTTTGCATTTATTTTTTTATTTTCTAGATCTAAAGATTCTTGAAATCTGGGGACAGAGATTTGAGACATATCGAGATTTTCGCCTTATGTCTAGCTTAACAAAATCTAGTGGTACATTCCCTTAAATTCCTCTTTGTTTTATTTTCTTTTTTATTTATTTGTTTAAACAAATGGGGGATAAATGTTTTTATCTTAAACTTAAAATAAAGTAAAAAAGAAGAAAAGAAAGGGCCTCAATAATTTCAGGTTGAGGGAAAAAAAACAAGAGAATGTGAAAAGTTTATAGTATAAGAATGTGATAAAATGATTGAGTATTTATGAATAGATTCCTGTCTTTTTCCTTTAGTTGAAGCCAACTAAGCATGTGTGTACTGAGGACTTTGGAGGTGGTACGTACAAATCGAACCGAAAAATTACACCGAACAAAAAAATCAAATCAAATCGATTAAAAATTTAATTAAGTTTGGTTTAATTTAATTTGGTATTGAGTAAAAAAAACACGAACAAAACTAACATATAAATATATAATTTTAAGACTTTATATAGAATTTTATTTAAACGATGTCTAAAAATATTGAGATTCTCTCATGGGATATAATATTTAATAGAACTATAAAGTACATTCATTTTTATTTACTTTAAATAATAGATTGTATCACTTTCTTATTATGTGATTGAAATGCGTCAATCATCTCTTTATTCTTTCATATTTATATGTCAAGATTTATTATATGTTTTTCGAATTTGAAGTGATATTTCGATAATCTAAAATTACATAGAACATATCATTATTTAAGTATCATATTGATTTTTATGTTTAATTATTAAATTAGATTAACCCTGAAAGCATACATCAACCAAAAATTATTGGTAGACGACTAAGAAAATAAATTATTATGTGTTACTAAAAGAATTATGCCATTATATCACTTTTTTAAAATTTTTAGTAAACCTATATTCATTTATCAAAATTGTATCCACAACTTTAATAATGCAAGATTGAAATAATATTCATGTAACAAAAAAGCCAGAAAAATCTGACAAAATCGAACCAATTCAAACCGATATAATTGATTTAGTTTGATTTGGATAAAATCCGAACCAGCTCGATCCATGTACACCCTTACTTTAAAGTATGAACTCTTAGAATTCAAACACGAAAACAACAATAAAAGAACAAAATATACAACACCAGATAGGGATATATAAAGTCCATTATTATGTTATAGTTGTATCATACTATCATTTTGTACTGTGGCAACTTATAATGATTAATTTCCTCTTTAATACAACTCAAATTAGCGAACAATTAAAATCATCCGTTATACTTCGAGCTATTTGTCTTGTATTTACTATAACTTCAATGAAGCTCCGGCAAGTGGTAAAGTCAGAAATTTTAATAAGTGTGTTCGAAGGCTATGCAATTTTAAAAGAGTGTTCAAAGACTATTTTTTAATTAATAAAAAAAAATATTTTATACACAATATAATTTTTTAGCGAAAAATATTCAGTTGACCACCTTGACTACGTATAATTTCACCCCTGACTCCAACGATGAGTGAGTGAATTCTATGTGTCAAATAATTCAGATAAAAATGTATATTTATCCCTCTACTTTTGACTATGATTTAAAATTATGTGCAATAATACTTAGAAAGGAGCTATGTTAGGATCAAGAGTAATGTCATGATCGGCTTTCCAGCCATGCCCCATGACCCTTTGGACGCGCCCTGGCGTCCTGGCAAGCCTCTCAACGTCCAGTGCCACAGTCGGCCCCGTGATCTCGGCAGCTCCAAGTGACATGCGCGCAAGCGTCTCTGTCGCCCCACTGGTAGCCAGCGCCAGTGCCCAGCCACAGGCGGATGCCCACAGCGCTGCACGCGCAGACAACATCGCGTGCAGACCCTGAGCCAAATGACAAAGTTGCTGCAGACGAACTTGCTTCTGCCTTGTAGAAGACTAAGTCCTTTTCATTATAAATATAGAATAGATTTACTTTATTTTCTTTTAGTATGCACTTACAACTTTCTTAGGTCAACTCATGTAACTTTGGTTTATTTTTTTTAAGCATTATTAGGGGGATCAAGCATTCAAAACTCTCTCTAGCAAGCAAGCATTTTTCTCTACTGGTGCCTCTCCCCCTCGACACTGCGTAGCTTTCTGTGATAGCTTTTCATTTATATAAGCAAGCTCTTTTTCTCAATTCTCTCTACTGTTCTCAGTTGCTCACATTATTGGTTTTTCCGTACGACACTGACAATCTAGTATAGCGTAAGGAGGGGACCTCAGTTGGCGGACAACAATCGTACTGACATCGATTGCTTAGCCTTACGTTGCCCTTCCAAAGAACCTCAGGAGGCGTCGCGTAACAGTAAATATGAGATTATTTATTATATGTAAGCATATGAATAATCCGAAGTATTGGATGAAATATTCCACTAAACCAATATAAAATAGTTATATTATTACTTAATTTTTGAAGTGCATATAGATCAAAAGTAAATCTGGTTTAATAAGACTAGTGAAGTAATTCATATGTAGGAATTTATATACTTTTTCATTGTTGTAAAAGTGAATTATTTTAATAGGAAGAAAGTCATTAATTTGGTCAAATATTTGCAGAATGTTCGAAAATGCAGACAAAGGCTTCCAGTTGGAAAGTTACAATTTTTCAATGGCCAACATCATTTGCAATTTAATGTTACCTTTTTTTCCAAATTCCGGAAGCATATGCTTCTGGTGGGACCCTTTTTATTTTTGATTTCGAATAACAATTAAATTTGTACGTGATTTTAATGACACGTGATTTGATTTGATACAAATAATGAATAATATGATAGAGATTAAAGTCAGTAAATAAATAGGGAAGAAATGCAAACCACAAACCATAAATAGCCTTGGTCGGGACTGATTTCCCCAAGATGAACAACAAATACGAAAGAACACAAACGAATAAAGTAATAATAAAAGCATATTTCTTTTCTATATATTGATGATTGTTTCGTGAGATGCCTTTTACAATTACATTGCCCCTTTATATAGATGGGGGATAATCTCTTATACAAGGCAATAATCTATTTACAAGGTAAAATATCCTTAGATTTACTGATTTCAACAGTCTTGTTGATTGATACCGTGATTCTCGCCGAGATGTTAACATATCACAGGATTTCCGGTCATTTCGTTACGCAGATCTGATAACTTACCCTAGGACATTTCTCATAATCGAGCTCGATAAACTCATCTCGGACATCACGGCTTCGTGTTCTGATTCGATGTTGTTCGGTCTCGACCTTCGATCTTTGATACCTCGATATTCCTGCTTCAATGTTATTCTACCTCACTCTTCAATCTCTGATA
Source organism: Nicotiana obtusifolia (assembly GCA_002018475.1). Taxonomy (NCBI): domain Eukaryota; kingdom Viridiplantae; phylum Streptophyta; class Magnoliopsida; order Solanales; family Solanaceae; genus Nicotiana; species Nicotiana obtusifolia. The sequence continues at coordinate 166,035 of MCJB01027950.1, forward strand.
TCTTGACCTCGATTTACCGAATAGTAATTATGATCGATACCAACCGTATAAACTAGAGTCCGATTTGTCCATATGTAAGCGGTCCGAGTTCGACCCCGTACAGACCCTTATTTGTATTTCTTCTAAAGAAAACAAAATCCTTTTACATTATTTAATACAATTTTTAATGTACATATTTCAAAAGGATATATATTTAAATTATACATGAACAATTTTCACTAACTTCTTAGTATAATAGCATCGTGGTATAATTATTCACATTGGTATAACTATTATAAGACTGTATAAGTTATACCAATACTAAATATATTAAAATTTAAAATGATAATCAGATATGAAAATATAAATTTTTATATTGTAATTATTTTTGTTAATTCATCAAACCAGGGGTGTCACAATATTATTATGTCCCATAGTGTTTGATATAAAGTTATATATAAATAACCGTATAAGTTATATCAGTACTAAATATATTGAAATTCAAAATAATAATAAAATATCAGATAAATTAATGATAGTTTCTATATTCGTAACCAATATAAAGACCTAGAGCACCTGAAATTTAGGTTTATTGCACGTGTAAAAATGATTTAAGGGGAAGCTTCCATGTTGAGAATTTCTTCATTCTTCGAGCTCCAACCGAAGACTTTTAGTTAATGTACATATTTGAAATAATATATATTTAAATTATACATGAACAATTTCACTAACTTCTTAGCATAATAGCATCGTGGTATAATTATTCACATTGGCATAACTATTATAAGACCGTATAAGTTATACCAACACTAAATATATTAAAATTAAAAATGATAATCAGATATGGGATAAAATAATATAAATTTCTATATTGTCTGGTCTCACAGTATTATTATGTCACATAGTATTTGATATAAAGTTATATATAAATAACCGTATAAGTTATACTAGTACTAAATATACTGAAACTCAAAATGAAAATAAAATACCGGATAAATTAATAATAAATTCTATATCCGTAACCATTATAAAGACCTAGAGCACCTGAAAATTAGGTTCGATTAATACAAATTTGCACGTATAAAAATAATTTAAAGGAAAACCTCTATGTGAGAATTTCTTTATTCTTCGAGCTCCAACCGAAGACTTTTAGTTAAAGCTAGAGAATTTCTTCTGTTCCGCCACATCTCTTGGCGGTGACGCCGCCGGCCAGTTAAGATCAAGCAGCAACGGAATGCTTCTTGACTCCTCTTCGTTAATCTCATCAACAGTAGTCAAGAAAACCTTAGTGTTGGTTGGTCAAATTGTAAGTACAGTGGTCTGTGTCTTCCCATGTGACCACCCAAAGCTTGACCTTTAGAGAATTCTAACTCAGAAATTGAACACTCGTGGACCTTTGACTTCTTGTTGTTGTTCTTATCATTATGTGAATAACCTCGGTTTACACTTTGGGTTTTTCGTTGTACTGCTATCAAGGTTTGGACAGAAGAGCTAACGCTAGCTCCTTTATTCACTTCCCCACCACTAATATTCAAACCAAAACAAAGTTCAAAACCACCTTTCTTACCGTTATTGCAATAAGCATTAAACTGCATCCTGGAAGATGCACCTGATGATATAATCAAATCATCAGTACGATGCTGCTCCTGGCGGTCGTCTACACTCCTTGAAGGAGACGAAGTAACATTGGGATCTGAGATCATGCTTTCACCCCACCCTGAATTATCAGAATAACCGCAGATGATTCCATCAGTATTGGAAATAAAGGAATCACTATCTTCTGTAATTGTGTCCATAGACATCTCTCTAAAAATAAAACTTGAGTTTAAAATAGTAACACTAAAAGCTCTGGGCTAAAGTGTTTAAAAAGATAACTTTGGGGTGATTCAAAACTCCCTAATCACTAATACAAAGTTTATCACCCCAACTCAATATTTAAAACTAGAGTTACCCCAACTTAATTTTAAAAATTTTTTGTCACCTATAATTAAAACTCCCGACCTAGAGCACCTGAAATTTAGGTTCGATTTTGCACGTGTAAAAATGATTTAAGGGGAAGCTTCCATGTTAAGAATTTCTTCATATTCGAGCTCCAATCGAAGACTTTTAGTTAATGCACATATTTGAAGTAATATATATTTAATATACATGAACAATTTCACTAACTTCTTAGTATAATAGCATCATGGTATAATTATTCACATTGGCATAACTATTCTAAGACCGTATAAGTTATACAAACACTAAATATATTAAAATTTAAAATGATAATCAGACATGGGATAAAATAATATAAATTTCTATACTCTGACTATTTTTGCTTATTCATCAAACCAGGGGTCTCACAGTATTATTATGTCACATAGTGTGTTTGGTATAAAATTATATATAAATAACCGTATAAGTTATACCAGTACTAAATATATTGAAATTCGAAATGATAATAAAATACCAGATAAATTAATGATATTTTCTATATCCGTAACCATTATAAAGACCTAGAGCACTTGAAATTTAGGTTCGATTAATACAGATTTGCACGAGTAAAAATAATTTAAGGGGAAACTTCCATGTTGAGAATTTCTTCATTCTTCGAGCTCCAACCGAGGACTTTTAGTTAAGGTACATATTTGAAATAATATATATTTAAATTATACATGAACAATTTCACTAACTTCTTAGTATAATAGCATCGTGGTATAATTATTCACATTGGCATAACTATTATAAGACCTTATAAGTTATACCAATACTAAATATACTAAAATTTCAAATGATAATTAGACATGGGATAAAATAATATAAATTTTTATACTGTGATTATTTTTGCTAATTCATCAAACCAGGGGTCTCACACTATTATTATGTCACATAGTGTTTGATATAAAGCTATATATAAATAACCGTATAAGTTATACTAGTACTAAATATACTGAAATTCAAAATGATAGTTTCTATATCCGTAATCACGTGTAAAATTAATTTAAGGGGAAGCTTCCATGTTGAGAATTTCTTCATTCTTCCAGCTCCAACCGAAGACTTTTAGTTAAAGGTAGAGAATTTCATTTGTTTCGCCACATCTGTTGGCGGTGGCGCTGGCGCCGCCGGCCAGTTAAGATCAAGCAGCAACGGAATGTTTCTTGACTCCTCCACCTTAATCTCATCAACAGTAGTCAAGGAAACCTTAGTGTTTGTTGCTTTAATCGTAAGTGGTCTGTGTCTTCCCATGTGACCACCCAAAGCTTGACCTAATGAGAAAATAACGTCTTCTTACACTTCGAGTTTTTCGTGGTACAACTGCCACCAAGGTTTGGACAGACGAGCTAACGCTAGCTCCTTTGTTCACTTCGTAACTTGTGTATATCTTCCCATGTGACCACCCAAAGCTTGAACTAATGAGAAAATAACGTCTTCTTACACTACGAGTTTTTCGTGGTACAACTGGCACCAAGTATTGGACAGACGAGCTAACGCTAGCTCCTTTGTTCACTTCGTAACTGGTCTGTATCATCCCATGTGACCACCCAAAGCTTGAACTAATGAGAAAATAACGTCTTCTTACACTACGAGTTTTTCGTGGTACAACTGGCACCAAGGTTTGGACAGACGAGCTAATGCTAGCTCCTTTGTTCACTTCCCCACCACCAATATTCAAACCTAAACAAAGTTCAAAACCATCTTTCTTACAGTTATTGCAATAAGCATTAAACTGCATCCTGGAAGATGCACTTGATGATATAATCAAATCATCAGTACGATCGCCAGCAGTCGATGATTCCATCGACTGGTGCTCCTGGCGATCGTCTACACTCCTTGAAGGAGACGAAGTAATATTGGGATCTGAGATCATGCTTTCACCCCACCCTGAATTATCAGAATAACCGCAGATGATTCCATCAGTATTGGAAATAAAGGAATCACTATCTTCTGTAGTTGTGTCCATAGACATCTCTAGCTCTAAAAACTGTGTTTTCTCTTCTTTTCTTTGATTATAAACTGTTGGAGTTATCTACTTTCCTTCCTACTTTACTTTAAAAAGAGTGATATTTCGTCAACTTTTATTAATGTCAATATGTCATTCCAAGAAAGTTCGCTTTCATTTGTTTTTTAAATGAAATTTACTTTTCTCATAGGCGTAAAGAGTGGAACTTCAGGACCACTTTATCCATCGACGCGCTTATGCGAACACAGAATGAATTTAGGGATTTTCGGTTGGGCAACAAGTTATGTCATGCTTAATTATATCAAAATTAATTATTTCAATCTTCGGTAGGAATAAAAAAATATTACAATCTCGAAAAAAGAACCGACTCTCCAAACTTTTTATAAGTACACTTTTTACCTATTCTCAACTATAAATACCCCCTCATTCTTTCATTTTTACTCACAAATTCCAATTTCGTGAAAAATTGTCAAGTTGGTGAATTGAAGTATTTAAGTCTTCAAGTCTTCAACGATATTCAATTTTCAAGAAGTTGTTCGTCAATTCAGTAAACTCGTTCCAACTCTTTAATTTTTAATATTGTTGTTATGTTTGTTTTATTTAGTGTAAGTATAATTAATATGAATTTTTCATTGAAAAAAATGTTTGGTGGTAAGGGCAAGGGAAAATCAAAAATTAGTCAATCTAATAGCCAAGCTACTCCTCCTCCCCCTGTTACCCGTCTTCCTCCACCTATTATTCTAGATAGTGATCACCCTTGTTTTCAATTTTCGGATAGTCAATTTTGTCATGATGGTGCACCAGGTCATCAATTAGATGAACAAACGATGAACGCTCTTTATCCTAATGAAACTATATTCGAAAATGATGATTTAGATGAAACCCAACTGGATTTAGATGATACACCTACTAGTCCTATTAATAACCCAACTGATGCCTCGCCTGACTCTCCTGTAGTAACCCCTACATTTACCTCCTAGACGAGCCGAAACATCTCTTGTTTGGAACTTTTTTACTTAACTAAGAGAAGAAAATAAGGCTAAGTGTAAAAGTTGTGGGTCTTTGTTGGCTCATAAATTTACTGGCAACCGTAGCGGTACGGGTAGTTTGACTAGGCACATATTAAAACACCCTAGAGATAAACAAAGGTATTTACAATGAAAGCTGCGGAAGAGGGAACGGGTATAGGTAATCCGACTCACACTAGTGCAGGTTCAAATTTAGTCCAACCAGCAATTAACACCGTTACCGGTGGAATTTTATATTACGTTCCAAATAAGGATCGTGAAGAATTAGCAAAAATGGTAACTGTTATGTGCTTACCATATAGCTTTCATTCTAACCCCCATTTTGTACAATATATTAGAAAAGTTTATAACCCTACTTATAAAGGATGGCCTCGTGCAATTGTAAAGGCCGACATTTATAAATATAAGCACGAATATGAACAATATTTTGCGATACCTATTTACTCATATAGATTGTCGCATTGCTATTACTACGGATATAGGTAGAAGTGCCAATGACTGTGACTATCTAACCGTAACAAGTCATTGGATAGACGAGAACTGGATAATGCAAAAACGCATTATTGCGTATAGAATTATTAACTCACGCCACACAGGTAAATTTATTGCTAGCACAGTATCAGATATATCTAATACATATAAACTATATATATATATAGTTTATATGTATTAGATAGTATATATATATAATTATTATATATATAATTATATATATATATATATGTATATATATATATATATATACCCATGGATCGCCAAGCCCAGGCCCGCCAGGACCAGCCCAGGATACAGCACTAGTGTTTGGTATAAAGTTATATATAAATAACCGATATACTGAAATTCAAAATTATAATAAAATACGGACAAATTAATGATAGTTTCTATATCCGTAACCATTATAAAGACCTAGAGCACCTGAAATTTAGGTTTGATTAATACAGATTTGCACGTGGAAAAATAATTTAAGGGGAAGCTTCCATATTGAGATTTTTTCATTCTTCGAGCTCCAACCGAAGACTTTTAGTTAAAGGTAGAGAATTTTATCCGTCCCGCCACATCTCTTGGCGGTGGCAGTGGCAGTGGCGCCGCCGGCCAGTTAAGATCAAACAGCAACGGAATGCTTCTTGACTCCACCTCCTTAATCTCATCAATAGTAGTCAAGGAAACCTTAGTGTTTGTTGCTTTAATCGTAAGTGGTCTGTGTCTTCCCATGTGACCACCCAAAGCTTGACCTTTAGAGAATTCTAACCCACAAATTGAACACTCGTGGACCTTTGACTTGTTGTTGTTCTTATTATGTGAATAACCTCTATTTACACTTAGGGTTTTCTGTTGTACTGCCATCAAGGTTTGGACAGACGAGCTAACGCTAGCTCCTTTGTTCACTTCCCCACCACCAATATTCAAACCTAAACAAAGTTCAAAACCATCTTTCCTACAGCTATTGCAATAAGCATTAAACTGCATCTTGGAAGATGCACCTGATGATATAATCAAATCATCAGTACGATCGCCAGCAGCAGCAGTCGAAATCTGTTGCTTCGACTGCTCAAGGCGGTCGTCTACACTCCTTGAAGGAGACGAAGTAATATTGGGATCTGAGATCATGCTTTCACCCCACCCTGAATTATCAGAATAACCGCAGATGATTCCATCAGTATTGGATATAAAGGAATCACTCTCTTCTGTAGTTGTGTTCATAGACATCTCTCTAAAAACTGTGTTTTTTCTTCTTTTCTTTGAGTATAAACTGTTGGAGTTATCTACTTTCCTTCCTACTTCACTTTAAAAAGAGTGATATTTAGTCAACTTTTACTAACGTCAATATGTCATTCCAAGAAAGTTCGCTTTTATTTTGTTTTTCATAGGCGTAAAGAGTGGAACTTCAGGACAACTTTATCCATCGACGCGCTTATGCGAACACAGAATGACTTTTCGGATTTTTAGTTGGGCAAGAAGTTATGTTATGATTAATTATCCCGAAATTAATTATTTCAATCTTCTGTAGGAATAAAAAAATATTACAATTTCAAAAAAGAGAACCGACTCCTTCCTTCCTTGCGGAGAACCTTTTTCGGCCTATTGGCTATTTTTGGGGGCAACTAGAGGAAGACAACGCAAAGCAAAGGGCAGAACGGGATTAGTTATACTTGATTTTATTCTAATCAAAAATGGGATAAACTTTTTTTTTTTTTTGGGTTAAAATAGGTCTTTTATTAACTTCAGTTGTTAAACTTTACAAAGACGGAGGGGGACATGAACCTTACCTCCCCAAAAAAGTACAGGTAACTTAGTTTATAGGTACATATCCCTTGATGTGCAAAATATACAAGATGAGTCGAGCCTAGGTTAATGTAATGACTATCTATCTCATAGAGTTGATATATAGTCATCTGTACAAAAACATGATGAAGTAATTCTAAGCTCCTTCCTTGATGTACAAAAACTATACATTGTCTAATGGGATAAACTGATCTAAAATTTAATCCTAAAATTAATTATCCCTTATCCCTCGTACCAAACTAGCCCTTAGTGGATTACATAGCTCAATTTAAAACAATGGTAATATACGAAGTGTTCTTCCAACAAGGAAATAGAGTCTAATATATTTACTTAAACCATAGGAAAAGCCAATAGAGTTTAAGCGTAGAAATATACTTGAAAATTTATAATCTATTGCAAGATTGGCTTAGATAATAGGATGAAATTTGAAAATTTTCAAAATTCATTTTTAAATAAAATTAAAAATTTTATAACCAAATATTGATTTCGAGTAAAAAGTGAATTTTTTTTTATGTCCAAACGGGTAAATCATTTGCTTTCTCTATCTTAAGACCCAAGTGGGAGAATATATTTTATATTACCAATCCTACGTCTTACCCTGAAGATAGCATATTAAACTTATTTTACTTACTTTATATATGTAGTAAAGAACATTTATAAGTCATAAAAACATGCATAAATAAACTCAACAGTCAAGCATAATCAAACCACTTTTAGAAATCGTTCAATGTCATAGCCAATCAGAATTCATGTTGTCTACTACACAAGACAAGCCAATACCAATTACTAAGTTTTACTCGAGCATAGACAAAGAAACACCAAAGAGTCATACAACTAGAAAGTGATTCAAACTACAGCATATTGATCTCCAAGAGAAGCTCAGTGTCGTGGAGACGCGTCATGATCCGGATCCCTCGAGTAACGAACATCATCTGGGCTCCTGCTGCGACTGGGGCTCCTGCTATGACCCCTAACCGGAGAACGCTCCCTAACTGGACTTCTGCTGCGGCTCCTTGGAGCATCATCATATGGTGAATGCTCTCTGACTGGAGTTTGACTGTGACTCCTTGACCCATTATACGGTGGAGAAATGTCCCTTGCAGGGGAACGCGAGTATGATCTCTCACGGCTGTATCTTTTCTCTTCAGGTGAAACAGACCTGCAAAATGAGGAGTAAATCATCATTAATAGAAAGATGGAAATTTGGATTTGAACAAAGTCTAAAATTTAAACCCAAGTGATGATATAAGCCAAGGCAACATTGCTTTTTTCAGCCAAAATTAACAGAAGACATGCGATGAACAAAAAATTGAAGTTAATATCAGCAGATAGGCTGACGGCTGGATTGGTTGTTGGATGCACACGTGTAGTTAAAGACCTAGAGCACCTTTAGTTACACCAAGGATCCAATACAACATGAACATACAATCAACATATAGTATAATACTCTAGCATACCTCGAGTACTGCCTTCTCTTAGGAGAGTAGCCACGGCTGCGGGATCGTGACCTTGCGTAACGTGGAGGTGGAGATCTGGAATATTGAGGTGAGTACCGTCTCCGATCATAGCTGCGGCTCCTACCACTGCAAGAAAATCAAGTTAAATGGATAAACACTCAAATGAAAAACAATTAACCCAATCGATTCTAGAATGGAAGAATGCTAACTAGATTGACCAAAATATAGGTAACAGGAAATGTAATGTAACGGTAGATTATTGCATAGCACCAAATCACCAATCACCAATCATTAAACTACAAGATATTTACTTTCGGACACTATGCTCAACACCAAAAATGGAGGACAACCAAGATTCAAGTAGTTGTCGACTGAGTAGCATGGAAATTCTGGCTGCCCAAGACAGAAATTAAATCGGCTAATATGATGTAAGCAAATGAAATAGAAAGTATTACCTTCCACTACGTTCCCTAGCTCTCATTTCAGTTGGCTTTTTCCTGTTTTCCTCGGCAAAAACCACAGTCAGTTGCCGACCTTGAAATCCCTGCCCATCCATCTGATACTTAGCTTCTGCAGCATCAGCAGGATCCACAAACTGGACAAATCCAAAGCCACGTGGTTGACTGTGCAAAGGAGGTGGGAATAAATGAAGAAAGTTAGAAAACTTGAGATTCTATAAGCATGTCGTATGGAGTTCTGCACATCAACCCTAGCTACAGCTCTCTGGGGCTGCTTGAAAGTAAAACCAAGTCAGAATATAAGTCTGACCAGGTTTTAAGTTCCAAATTGCTAAGCACTTGAGATTGAGAGCTTCAGTCTCACCCCAAAAAGAACAAATATCAGGACCCAAGATTCTAAGAGAGATACAATAAAGAAAGTAAAGGACTAGCCTACGGAGTACAAGACTTCCAAAAAGCAACAAAACAACAGTAGTAAAAATAGTCCTACTAAAATAATGTCTTCATAAGCACATAAAGCAAGCACATGGCTGCTGACCTTGAATGTATCAGTTTAAAGATTTGACTTGAATTTCTTCAAGACTTGAAATCTTGAAATCTTCACATTGTATTCAAATCCAAATTCCTTCAAATCTTCACTACCATTAACATCACCTTCAACTCTTACTACTTGATTGCTCTTTACTACTTCAATGTATCAACAGACCTCTTACTACTTGATTGAAGTCTTCAAAACTCTCTAAGTTTCGCTGCTAAATCTCATCAATTTTAATAATAAAGCACAACCCAACTTGACATAACAAAAATAGTAAACAAAAGAATCTCACATTAGAAGTACAGTACGGATTCACCAAAAATGAAATTTAGGCTAGATCTTTGGGGGCTGGGGGGAGGTAGGGAAAGGTGTCAGCTTCTCAAAACTAAAATATAAATTGCAACTTTTGACAGGAAAGAGCTTGACCATAAAGATCGAAGGTCTTTTTCTATTTTTTGAAGAGAGAGAGAGAGAGAGAGAGAAGGGGGGGGGGGA
>MCJB01027950.1:192755-218292 GCA_002018475.1 Nicotiana obtusifolia
TATATATATATATATATATATATATATATATATATATATATATATATATATGAAAATTAACACTAGACACACTGCTTAGTGAATTCGAAAAAAAAGAAGATATCTCGTATAATAAAATGATATTTATAACCATTTCTCCTTTTGGTAAATTAAATTGAAAATAAAAACCACTCGTGTTTGCAAGCTTTTTGTCACCGACCGGGCAACACTAAATCGAGATATACTCAATTCAATTGAAGAAAAAAGCTTTAAATAGTATGGAAAATGAAAAGTAGTCTATAAGCCAAAGAATAATTGACTTAATACACCAAAGTTGACAAGAGTGAGTTGCTAAAGTGGTGAGAACCTTCCACTTTCAATCAATAGGTAGTAAGTTCGAGTCACCCTAAGAGCAAGGTGGAGAGTTCTTGAAGGGAGAGAAGTGGTGAGCATCCTCCACTTTCAACCAATAGGTAGTAAGTTCGAGTCACCCTAAGAGCAAGGTAGAGAGTTGAAGGGAGAGAATAATAAAAAATAAAAAAAAGTACACCAAAGTTTATGAGTTGTGTGACGCTTGTTTTGGGTAGTTAGAACTTGTTGGAACTTGGGAATGATTATTATTTGACTTGAAAAAGACCAAGTTGAAGGACAAAAAATCAAATGAAAAACAAAGGTCAAAACTACTTACACAAACAACACATAAACACGCCGACTTTTTGTACTTTACTTTGTACATGTGTTGTAGTTTGCTACACTTTACAACACCAAACGCCGCGTCCATTTAATTTGAATTCGTCGGCGATTTGTTTCATTTGACTGTCGGTTATAGCTTTTCCATTGTCGTTGAAGCGCGTTTAAGGTGAAGTGATAACATCGGTAGATGCGGATTCAGAATTTAAAATTTATGAGTTTTTATATTGACTTTAAGTAATATATTATAATAATTATATTAAAAAATTGAGTTCCTAGCTAAGTAAAAATTATTATGTTCGAAAAACCCATACTTCTACGTATAGATCCGCCCCCGTTGAGTAGTGAAGGATATTTAGGAAATTCAATATAAGAACATTTTATCTATATATATAGTATAATTTCTATTGAAAAGGATTCAATTGAACTCTTTCGATAACTTTGATGCTGATTACAAGGGTGTTATTAAGTAGGCCTTTGGACATAAGAATTGTAAAATTTTGAAAAAAAGTGAATTTTTTTTTCAAGTGAAAATGGTATTTAAAAATTAGAATTTTGTTTGGACACGAATATAATTTTTGGCTGTTTTTGAATTTTTGTGAGTGATCAAAGTGAAAGTTTTGAAAAACAGTTTTTTGGAGTTTTTCAAATTTAAAAAGATTTCAAAATTCATCTTTAAGTGAAAATTAAAAATTTTATAACCAAACACTAATTTCGAAAAAAGAGAATTTCTCTTTGAAAAAAAGTGAAATTTCTTTTATGACCAAACGGGCTCCAAAACCTTCCCTTCCACTGCGTAGCCGCGCTAGCAAGTACCAATCAGAATCCGAAGCGATAAAAACGAAAGGGTTGGTGCGGCCACAAGGAGAGTTCGCTCCGCTCCGTCCCATAGTTCAATACCCAGAATGACAGGAGCCTTCTTTTCCTATTCGCGAGAGTTTCACTTGCTTAGGCTTGTATTACGTAAAATTCTTCTATTTAAATACTTGTGCTAAGATATGAAACTTGTAATTTTTAACATACCATTTCATGTCTCTCAAATTCTTAATACAAATTCACATTAATCGAATAATAGACTTTTGAATACTACATTATTTAATTAAATAAAAATAAAAATAAGATGTCTATCAGTTGTAGGGAGAAGAGAAATAGCTGTCAACTTTTAATAGGGGCTTGTGGTTTCCAGCTACGCCTCTGCCGATTACTTTTAGTATAAAACTCAAACCCTTGCGTTTGAGTTTTCACAACCTGCCGCCAAAATTCTTTTCAAATTTAATGCACAAATATCATAACACAATATTAAAAAATTATTAGCCTGTCTGCAAAGCTTAAAAACCAAAAATATTTTTTTTAAATTTAAGAAAAATATTTTTTCAAAATTAAAGTATTTGATCAAATTTTTAGAAGAAAAAAAATATTTTTGAGTAGAAACAGAAGCAGTTTTGAAGAAGCAGAAAAAAGTAATTTATCTCTAAAATATTTTTTTTTGAAAAACACTTTTGAAAAAAACACACTTAGAAATTGCTCAGAAGTGATTTTTAAATTAATTAGTCAAACACAATTTGATTCTTCCCAAAAATACTTTTGAAAAAAATACTTTTGAGAAAAAATAATTCTCAAAATAAGCTGATTTTTATAATTTGATCAAAATAAGACTCTTAATTATCAAGTAGTACTTCTTACATTTCCGTACACGAAGATTAAGAAATAAAAAAGAAAATTGATACATATATATAATGTTTTCAGGGCTAGCAGATCTAACCTTGAGTTGTGCGTTCGGCCGAACTCAATAGCATTAATCCAAACTCGATATTTATCTTAAAAAACTCATTAAATATGTAACAATTATCAATATAAAACCTAGTGATCTTAAATAGAATTAAAATTTCGAATCGATAAATTTCAAATCCTCACTCCGAATCTGTATGTTATGCTCCGTGACATCTCAATACCTCTTCGACTAAGGCTATAGGCGCATAGTATATATTATTCAAAGACTAGGATTATCTTCAATTTTGTTCATATTATTAATAATAAAAAGGTTAAAAAAGAAAGAGCGTTCGGATTCGTGTTGTGTACACTTACTAAAAGGTGCAAATGTTCATTAAAACTTCTCTATCTTCGTATATGGACTCAAACCCGAAATTTCTGATAAAATATAAAAATATTACAACCATATCATAACACTCGCAATGGTAAACATGAATATTACCTAGAGCAACACTCTCTTGCCATTACTTGTCAAGAATATTAGTTGTATCGGATTATGTTGATACATTTTTGGCATACAAATCTAAACACAAAATTTCAATAGATTGTGTTAGTTATTTGCTTCCTCACTCTTTGTCTAAAGTGTTAGAACCTCAAAAGAATATACAGAGTTGCATTGCTTGACAAAGTGACTGTGTGCAGCTAATACTTCTCTATCTCTCTCATCAATCTATGACTATTATCTTGTTAAGAAATTCTTGAATTTAGAGATATTTTAACTGATAAACGGATCTTGAGCCTAACTCAATCCCGAAAGCTAGCTTATGAGATGAGGATTGCCCAAGATCATATAAGGAGATTAAAGACTTCAAATTCCACCAATGTGGGACAACTCAATACACCCCCTCACACCCAGACCTGCACTCTGGAGCGTGAACAACATAAATAGGGGTCCAACATCGATAACAATAATTGGGATGAGTCTGACTCTGATACCATGATAAATAGATCTTGGGCCTAACTCAACCCCCAAAACAAGCTTATGAGATCAGGATTACCCAAGACTATATATGAAAACCAAAGACCTCAAATCTCACCGACGTGGAGCAACTTAACAAAAACATTAGTATAAGGAGTATATCTGATTAAATATTATGTTCCAAATTTGATTCCAAAATGAAGATTTCTGTCAATTAAAAATGCCTAGAAATTGATGTGGCACAGTTACAACCACTGCAGCAAGTAAAGAGAGATCTGCAAAAATTATTATAAAATGAAAAAGAAAAACATGTAATAAGTAAAAGATTTGCGACAAACTATTTCCATAGGAAGATTTTCTATAATCTCCATTTCCAACTTTAGATCAAATTTTTTTTAAGTAAAAGAGTTTGTTTTTTCCTATGGCTGAGGATTTTAATTAGGACCTTTTTTTTCTTTTAACACAAAAATTATAAATTAAATAAATCACATTCATTCTAAATTTGTACGGACTCTTTTATGAATATTAATAATTAAGTCATTTAATTACGCCAGATAGATGTTATTATTAGTAGAGAGAGTATGTGATATAACATTAATATGATAGGAACCAACAACGTGAATGCATCTCAATTATAGGATATAAAATGTCACATCCTACGTCATTCTACTATATGATACCTTAAATAAAAATTAAAATTATTTTTAAAATATTTAATGTTAAAAATAATATTTTATTACTAGTTTCGTATTTATTCATATTGTTTTAATTAGTGAAACATTAATTAATTGAAAGATAAAGAATAATTTAGATATTCATTTTTAAGATTAAAACTAATAAACATCTTTCCAAGATTGAGTATGTATTAATTTTAAGAGTAGTTGTATAAATGTTTTACATTATCAATCATATTTACCTATTATAATAAGTAACCTACCATATTCTTAACATCACCAATCTCACATTTTAAGAATTATAGATAATTTTTTAATGACTTGATAATTTTTTTTTAAACACTGCATGTTTATATATCTTAAATCAATAAGGATTGTGGTGAAATGATAAATACTTTATTATTCTTAACCTGAGGTTTCGGGTTTGAGCTCTGCGTATGAAATCGCTTTTATTAGGGACTGGTCTACCCAATGCTAGATGCAGAGGCGCATAATAGATCGATATGAACATCATGAGCTGTCCTGTAACAAAACCAGTTATTGCTGATACCTTTTTCCATAACCAGAGTTCGGAGAAGGAAGAGATAAGAGGGCCCTGTGGAGAATGTGGTCAGAAATCCATAATAGAGTCCGACCATCACGACCGTTTACCCTCAATGTGGGATTTTTCGGCTCAAATCCGAATTTAGTCGGACCCTAATACGGAGAGCAAGCTGTCACGACCCAATTTCCCAACCATGATCGTGATGGCGCCTCTCATGAAGACAAGGCCATCCAATTCAACTAAACTTCATTCAAACAGTTAAACAATATAGAAATAATATAAGTACGGTTTAATAATAGCAATTTACGGTAAAATACAGTGAACCATCCCGACTACAGCCCGAACCGGTGTGTCACAAAGTCATGAGCAACTAATGAAAATAATAATAATAAGATTACTAATACAATATCTTGGCACAATTGTTCGAAGATACTGGAAATAACAAGATAAAAGAGATACGGGGCTGCGGACGCCAACAGCTACCTCGTAGTCTCTGAATCACCGCTTTGACAGCAGTAATCAATGTCTCGGAGTGGAATCGATAACGCCTGAATCTGCACACTCGGACACCGGGTGAGAAAAAAAAACCTCAAATTTTAAAGACAAGCCACGTGGTTCAATGGCATGTGGAGACGTGGATCTGTGAGCCAAGACCGGCTCATTGTACGGTACAAAGTACCCATCAAAATGGGAAGAGAATTGTCTACCTAGTTGTACTTAAAAGTACTTTAAATAATGTATTTAAAGCAAAGTGCTATTAATAATAGGAGCAATAGTTAGGTTTTGCATGGAGATCTGAAATTTGACAGTTGGATATGTCGAGTTAATCATATTATGTTTGATTTTTTTTATTTTTTATTTTATAAATATTATTATTATACTATATTTTATATTATGGTGTAAGAATTTTGTTCGTCTTTTTGTTTTTGTAATTTTGCTGTAAAAAAGTTATGCAACAAGATTATAGAAAAAGAAGTCTATGTTGCATACCTCGGAATTGAGGGTTTTAAGATTTGACTTCATGTTGGAGCTTTTCGATACTCTGATTTTTTTGGTTTCCAGAAGTGAATCTTGAAACCAAAAATAATCATATACTACCAAAAATTATCATCTTCTTCGTTGGTGCAATGTTAAGAGTGCTTCTCCCTTCGAGGAACGGTAAAAATTATTTTTATGTGATCTATAGATAGATATAAAGGTAGAAAATAAATACAGGTTCGAATGAAATCAATAACTTTTATTTAGATCATGTATTTATATTTAAAAAAATCACTAACAAATTTAGGTGCGGGTGCATGCAAATTGAAGCGGTGTAATCGAAGTGATATCACGCGATACCGCTTCGTGGAAATATTTTACTAAATATATGTATTAGTACTATATGGAAATGAATAAGTAGAAAAAATGACACCACTTGACATAAATTGTGTCTTGATGTGTTGGTTATGTCTTCATTTTGATCAAGTAAAACTGAACTAAGGACATGTTCTAAGTTAAAGCTCAGCAAAATCAATAGACTAAGGTTATTTCTTGTCTAAAAGTATGATAATCAAAGTTATATTCAAGTTCTTTTATAAATTTCGTCATCGCTTACGAAAATTCTTTCGTACGTCCCTCCTAACAATGTATACTTATTTAATTATGAACTCAATAACTAAATGAGCTATGATTTCGATGATAATATTAAAATTCATAAACTTTAAATTCTGATTTCGCCTCAGTCCAGAGGTATTTATTAGGTTTAAGCTTTTATTTTTATTATTTTTGCTGGAACCATCAAATCCATTGTAATCGAGTTTGGAACTTTTGGTTTGGTCAGATATATATTTATATATATATAACCTAGAGAAAATATTATTTTAGTTGTCTAATTTTTCTCCAATAAACTATACTGATTTTGACTTAATTATTTCCGAGAAAAAGAAGTATTTTTTTTAGTATATATGTAATAAATTAAGTTTTGTTGTTTTAATTTGTTTTCGGGCTACGCGTTAGAAAGTTTTTAGGTTTTTTAAGAACTCACTTTTTGTCTGAATTAATGGTTTGTTTAACAAAAAATTACATATTTTTATGTGAGCGTGCATGTGCTTTGAAGTGTAAAGCTTAGCAAGTGACTTGCTGTTCACACCTTATATTTTGACTAATTTTACGATATATTTGTTCGGATATACTATTAATCATGCGGTTTGATTATAGATTATATTTTATTTTTTTGGAATAATTATTTATTTATTTATTCAATTTAATAAAGTCTTAATTTAAATAGATCATTTGTTCATATGTGTGCCACTCAAGTATTACGTTCATAGAACTTCAGGATACACAACAGAAGATCATAGACATGGAAAGCATGGACGCTATTGAAGACTTGTGCAACAGCTTCAAAAGGTTAGTGTTGCAATCTCATATTGATTATGTTTGTCTAGTTTACATGTAAGAATATGATCTTGGATGCTTGCTTCCGCTGCGTTTATATGCCTATTTTCTATCAATATTTGTACGTCCAATCGTACCATGTGTTTCTTCCTCTTCTTCTTTTTCAAATTTTGTTAATTTAATATCGTTGTTTTATCTCGAAGGAACATTCAATAAGAGTAGGACGATACAGAGAAGATTAATATGACCTACCATGCATAAATTGAAAAATGATCCAATATTGTTGTATTATTTCTCATCCATCGTTCAACCAATATGCAATTAAATAGACTTGTTTTTATAGATTATTAACCTTCATGCTTACACAAGACCATTTCTATAAGATTTTTGCTTTCTTGTTTTGGTAAGTCTTCTAGGGTAAGATTTGGTTCATGACCTTTATAGCATTTTATTTTTGCTTTAAGATCTTAAAGAGCATACATACATTCAGTGGTGGATCCAGGATTTTAAGGTCGTGGGTGCTCATTCTCTGGCTATATAAAAAAATTGGTTCATGTAAGTATCAATCCCTTGACCACTTCATATTTGTGCACTCTATTATCACCTCTTAACCAAAACACCTATAAGATTTTTTGTTTAATGGGTGCATCCTAGTTCTTTATAACAACATTCCCTGTATTTTCTATATAATTATACAGAATTTGCGTTAGGATTAACGGGTGCTTCAGCACCCGGTACTAACGTGCATCCTCCCCTGCATACATTACTAAAATATAAAAACAGAAATTAAATAAAATGGTAACGACTATGCTTGGCAATCACACATTTAATTAATGCAAAAGCTCCAATTATTTACGTACACATCCAATAAAGTATATTATATAATTGTATATTAAAATATTGAACAGCTTGTATGAGTTCTATCAAAATGACACCAAATATAAAGGCTTGAATGTTTCTTTGCATTGAATATAAATTTTAAAAATATCTGTCCCTTTAGACTTATCTGAACTCCTTTTGTTTGTATTAACTCATATAACCCACTCTTTTATTTATTATTATGGGGATTTTTCTAGTCAAATTGTGGGTCATTGAAGAAGTATGCATGGAAATTTCAACGGGTAGCTGTTCACCGTAGGATCTCGCCAATATAGCATTCTATAGTTTTCGTTACCGAGATATTTTTTTTTTTCATTGTTCCCAGGGATTTTTTGGGGACTCTGCTCTTATGCTGCAAACAGTCAAATCTGAACTGAACCCTGTCGCTCTTCTTTCTTTTCTCCCGAGCAGGAAGCACACCAACAGCGTGCATTGCGTGATTCTACTGTATTTTTTGCACTTGATTGGATAGACAGTTGACCGAAAGATAACTTCGATTCGCCCGGCCAGTAGGGGGCGGCGTGCTTATCTTATATGACAACACTACAGAACGAGTTGCTCTTCTAAGCGGGCAGTTGTGTGACGACACCACAGATAAAGCGCCAATTCAAAAAGGCAAAGCATGCTTGTCAATTTCAAATCTTCACCAACTCAAAAATCAATAACAAATGAATCACAACCTAAGCAAATACATCATTATGGCTAATAAACACTTAATTAGTATAATTAATTGTCTTTACCTTCTAATTCTTTTTTTTTACATAGTTATGCACGCAAACGCGATCCATACACGATGTATTTAATATTTTAGGATATAATAAGAAACTTAAAAGACACAAACAACATATTAAAGTGGCTGTTTAAAATAGGAATGAGGAATGACCTATCGGAAAATAATTTTATTCCCTTGAATCGTTGATATAACATAACAACGGGGCCGATTTTGCGTGGTCGTGTCGTTCTTTTATGGAACGATCGATTATTATTTTATTAAATAATCTTATTTTATTTTTTATCCTATTTTTTGGAGATAATAATGTTATCTCATACCTCACTTTTTCTTTATAATATTGCAAATATATTTTTTTATATTATTGGTGTATGATATCATGAAACGACGAAAAATAATATAATCTATCCAAATATTATATACATCAAAACGATACAGTACAATAAAATACAATACTATACGATACACCGTAAAATGATACATAACAACCATGAAACTATGTTATATCACCTGTTGATCATGAAATTATTTTAGTACTTTATTGTTTCTTTCCCTTGATTTTGACAAAGCTTGGAGGCTAAGTTAAATGTTTGCTTTGACCACTAATGTTATCGTGGGATGTGATTTTATCATCCTTAATTAAAAGTTTCGAGTTCGAATTATGAAAATAAATTTTTTTAGTATGGTGCATTTTTCCTTTTAATGAGCTCAAACGCTGTGCATCTGGATTAGTCGAAGCCTTATACTTGCTGTAGCTGCACGAGTCCTTCCCGCGTGCAACAAATGACCTACGAACAAGAAGATCATACATCGAAAAAAAAACCAAAAAAGAAAATATTTGCTTAACCTAATCAATTGCGATTACTCATATCTACTAGGTCAATACAACGTCATTAGTATAAATTTTCTTATTGAACGTACTATATAATTTGACGAACAAGAAACTGAAATTATTCAAAGAGAATTTTTTTATTTGTCATTTTTCATTTTCCCATGCAGAGTTTTATCCACGCAGGGTATAATTATTGAAAATAGATGCGACTAAAAAATAATTTCCATTACAAGATAAAATCTGAACTTATATTCAAGTTTTACAAAAAAATAATTTCTCTTTAAATTCTTTTTTCTTTATTTTTCCAATAAGTAGGGTGGAATTTTTCAAAAAAGCTATATGAAAAGCCATTCCTGCTTAACAAGTTAAACAAGATTACGATCTTGCATACTTATAAAGTTTGAACTTTAATTTGTTCTCACTGAATAATAAAGAGGAACACTTACTAAAAAAACATAATTAACCAAAATTTCAAAAAAGTTTGAATTTTTTAAAATGAAAAAAAGGATATTATAAATAAAAGAGGTTAAAAAAAATCTGTTTTTTTTTCCTCTTCGAAAGAGAAAGGGTTTTAAATATACCATTTTTATTACATCCTCATTAAATGAAAAAATGGATTTTATAAACAAAAGAAATTAAAAAAAAAACTTTTTTTTTTCTCTTTGAAAGAATAAAAGGGTTTTAAAAATACTTTTTATTACAGCCTCATTAAATGAAAAAATGGATATTATGAAACAAAAGAGGTTAAAAATATCTGTTTTTTTTCCTCTTTGAAAGAATAAAAGGGTTTTAAAAATACCATTTTTACTACAGCCTCATTAAATGAAAAAATGGATATTATGAACAAAAGAGGTTATAAAATTCTATTTTTTTTTTCTCTTTGAAAGAATAAAAGGTTTTTAAAAATACTATCTTTATTACAGCCTCATTAAATGAAAAAATAGATTTATAAACAAAAGAGGTTAAAAAAAATCTTGTTTTTTTTTTCTCTTTGAAAGAATAAAAGGGTTTTAAAAATACCGTTTTGGATTTTATAAACAAAAGAGTTTAAAAAATCTGTTTTTTTTTCTCTTTGAATTTAAAAATACCATTTTTATTACAGCCTCATTAAATGAAAAAATGGATATTATAAACAACAGAGGTTAAAAAAAATCTATTTTTTTTCTCTTTGAAAGAATAAAAGGGTTTTAAAAATACCGGTTTGGATTTTATAAACATAAGAGTTTACAAAATCTGTTTTCTTTTCTCTTTGAATTTAAAAATGCCATTTTTATTACAGCCTCATTAAATGAAAAAATGAATTTTATAAACAAAAGAAGTTAAAAAAATCTGTTTTTTTTTTCTTTGAAAGAATAAAAGGGTTTTAAAAATACCATTTTTATTACAACCTCATTAAATTAAAAAATGGATTTATAAACAAAAGAGGTTAAAAAAATCTGTTTTTTTTCCTCTTTGAAAGAATAAAAGGGTTTTAAAAATACCATTTTTACTACAGCCTCATTAAATGAAAAAATGGATATTATGAACAAAAGAGGTTATTTCTATTTTTTTTTTCTCTTTGAAAGAATAAAAGATTTTTAAAAATACCATCTTTATTACAGCCTCATTAAATGAAAAAATGGATTTATAAACAAAAGAGGTTAAAAAAAATCTTATTTTTTTTTTCTCTTTGAAAGAATAAAAGGGTTTTAAAAATACCGTTTTGGATTTTATAAACAAAAGAGTTTAAAAAATCTGTTTTTTTTTTCTCTTTGAATTTAAAAATACCATTTTTATTACAGCCTCATTAAATGAAAAAATGGATATTATAAACAACAGAGGTTAAAAAAAATCTGTTTTTTTTTTCTCTTTGAAAGAATAAAAGGGTTTTAAAAATACCGTTTTGGATTTTATAAACATAAGAGTTTAAAAATTCTGTTTTTTTTTCTCTTTGAATTTAAAAATACCATTTTTATTACAGCCTCATTAAATGAAAAAATGGATTTTATAACCAAAAGTGGTTAAAAAATCTGTTTTTTTTTTCTTTGAAAGAATAAAAGGGTTTTAAAGATACCATTTTTATTACAGCCTCATTAAATGAAAAAATGGATTTATAAACAAAAGAGGTTAAAAAAAATCTGTTTTTAATTTCTCTTTGAAAAAGTAAAAGGATTTTAAAAATACCATTTTTATTTACAACCTCACTAAAAAGTCCATCCCACGTGCCTACCCCAGCTCCCCTCTCCAACTACCCTACACCCCCCTATGTATCCTCTTCTCCTCCTCTCTATATATAAAGAATCAGCTTATAGCCATCAGTCTTAAAAGGAGCAGAAAATACCAACATATATTCATTCTGTTATAGTATACTAAGCACAAAAGAGAAAAAGAACAGTTCTTTCTGTGAAAATCAAAGCCAAAATCAAACCAAATTCCCATTTTATTTATTATATTTTATTCAAATTTTAGCCCATTTTCAATTCTTGGTTCCTCAAAACTCTTGCATTGAGGTAAAGTTTGGATCTTTATTATTCTTTTCATGATTTCTTGTGGATTTTTATGTATTTTGCCCACTTGGGATTTCATGAAGCTTGTGAAATCTTTTGTTTTTGTTTTTGTTTTTGGGGTTGCTTCTTTTTCTTATGATCTGTCAAATGTGGATTCTTTTATGTTTTTTTTCTTCTCTGGTTTGAACGTGTTTCGTGGAAATTTTGAGAGGTTGAGCTGACTAAATTAGAATATTCTGTGCATTTTTGTTGTCTGAGCTTTTTGGGATATTGAAAATGCCATTGAGAAGTGCCTAATTTGAAAAGATTCAGTTTTCGACACTTATTGTAAAGTTTATGCTTAGTTTGCACTTTTCTGAGACAATTGAATCTGCCTTGTATATGTTCTGCTGTTGTTGAGAAAATATGTCTTGCTTGACTTGTTCAAATATAAAAATAAAAAATTACACCCTCCGTCTCAATTTATGTCATGTTGTTTGCTCGGCGCACGGAGTTCAAGAAAAAAAGAAAAAACTTTTGAAACTTATAGTATAAAACGCGCTATATAATGTGTCAAAAGTTGCAAAAAGTTTGGTTCCGGCAAATGATACTTATTGATTCTCTTTTCTTGGAGACTAAAGTGGTAGTGTTAGTGTATTAATACAGCTCACAATGTGATGTATAAAAGTAATACTTGTTGATGTGTTTACATTTGGCAGTTGATTATTATAAATTGAATCATTCAAATGCTAAGTATATATTACTATTGGCAGGATTTTAAGGTTTCAATAAGCCATTCAAGATCCATTCTGAAATCGTATGGGGTTATCCTTTTCATGCCCGCTTGCCTCTCATAGTGATTTGGAAACTGACCTTGAATCCGTCGTTGTGAAATCTATTGATTTTGGATACGATGAGGAAAAGACGTCACTACGATCAGTTAGCTTCAAGAGCAAAGATACCGAACCAACAATACTGCAATCGGATGGCTTTGGAAAGATGTCGATAGAAAAAACTGTCAGCTTTAGGACAATGGAAAATGCAACGGAGTTCAGTAAAACTTCATCAGAAGAGAAGCATGAGTTTAACGAGTTTCGTAGGTTAGACAGCATGAATGGAGAGTCTCCGAAATCTCCTCTAGTATATACTAACAGTCCCAAACATGAGGCAGCTTTAAAGTTGCAGAAAGTGTACAAGAGCTTTAGGACTAGAAGAAAATTAGCAGACTGTGCAGTACTTATAGAGCAAAGCTGGTATGCCGTTCTATCCAAAAAAGTAACACATCCTATCTTAAAATTCTGTTAATTTGATTTGTCCTAATTTGTACTTTCCAATAAATTTCAGGTGGAAGCTATTAGATTTTGCAGAACTCAAGCATAGTTCTATTTCATTTTTTGATCTTGATAAACATGAGACTGCAGTTTCACGTTGGTCGAGGGCAAGAACTAGAGCAGCCAAGGTAAAATTTGGATCATATCATTTATGCTTCAGAAAGTTATTGCAAATTTTTTTAATTTACTCTGAGATGATTGCTGACTTTTATTTTCTTCATGCAGGTAGGCAAAGGCTTATCTAAAAATGGCAAAGCCCAGAAATTAGCGTTACAGCACTGGCTGGAAGCTGTAAGTAGAAATTCTACGGTATAATAATTTGTGTTTCATGCCAAATCTCTAGTTTGCTAATGTGGAAAAGGTTTCCTGTGGAACAGATTGACCCACGACATCGTTATGGACACAACTTGCATTTCTATTATGTCCAATGGTTGCATTCTCAAAGCAAGGAGCCCTTCTTCTACTGGTAATTGTCTAGATAACAAATGATTGAATCGTAACGATAATGCATTGTTACAATTCAGCCCTCGATGTGTAACAAACACATTTGCTAACTGTGTTTCTCTGAATCAGGTTGGATATTGGAGAAGGAAAAGAAGTGAATATTGTTGACAAATGTCCTCGATGGAAACTTCAGCAGCAGTGCATTAAGTACCTTGGTCCGGTAGGTCTTAACTCCATATATCAGTTTGTTGCGATGAGTATCTTGCTAGTTTCTCCGTTGCCATTTAAAAATTTACTTATCGTGTTTCTTTTTATTTTTATTTTTATAACAGATGGAAAGAAAGGCTTATGAAGTTGAAGTGCAAGATGGGAAACTCTTCTACAAGGAAACTGGGAAGCTCCTTAACACAACCGATGAACCAAAAGGCACTAAGTGGATTTTTGTCCTCAGCACCTCTAAAACTTTATATGTTGGCAAGAAAAAGAAAGGCACATTTCAGCACTCTAGTTTCTTGGCTGGAGGAGCCACATTAGCGGCAGGGAGAATAGTTGCCGAACAAGGAGTATTGAAGGTATGTTGATATATCACTTGCACACGTCCAACTCGACTTATATTGACACCTTATTCTGATTCCGATCTAACTCTTTTTTTCTTCATTAACTGAATTCTACAGGCTGTCTGGCCTCATAGTGGACATTACCGACCTACCCCAGAAAACTTCCAGGACTTTATTTCATTCATGAGGGAGAACAATGTCGACCTCAATGATGTTAAGGTACAAATTTGATCTTTTTAGGTTTTTGTTTGTAGTTTTCTAAAATAGAGTCATATGCTGATTAGTTTCACCTTACGCAGCTTGATTCTGACGAAGATGTGGAAGAATCCATTGGCAAGAAGAGTGGTGTTTTCCACAGAGGCAACTCTTCTGAGGATGACTTACAAAAAGATGTTTTGGAGACGGAAGCGAATGATTTAGAAGAGTCGACTTCAGAGAAAAGAGACTTAAAACTACAAGAGAATGCTGCTGATATACAACTTTCCGATTCAAAACCATCTCATAGCTTCAGTAGCAAATTGACTAATCTTCAAATTCCAAGCAATGATGATTTCTTACAGAAATTACAGAATGAAATTGAAGCTGCTAAATCTATTTCCAACTCCTTCTCATTAGAATCACCGTCAGATGGATATGAAACAGCAGAAGAATTGTTTGCTCCTGAAAAAGACCAAACGGATTTAGAACACAGCTCTTCTATTGAACAAC
Organism: Nicotiana obtusifolia; assembly: GCA_002018475.1. Taxonomy (NCBI): domain Eukaryota; kingdom Viridiplantae; phylum Streptophyta; class Magnoliopsida; order Solanales; family Solanaceae; genus Nicotiana; species Nicotiana obtusifolia. The sequence goes on from MCJB01027950.1 coordinate 207,654, forward strand.
TTGAGGAAAGTAAAGAAGAGATAATTCCAGAAGAATCTATTATCCAAAGGATAAATTCACACAAAGTTCTTAAATCGTATCAGTTAGGAAAGCAATTGTCTTGCAAATGGAGCACGGGAGCTGGACCTCGAATCGGATGCTTGAGGGATTACCCTTCACAGCTGCAATCCCATGCTTTAGAACAAGTGAGCTTGTCCCCGAGAAGTGCTTGCCATCTCAAGATGAGCTTCCCTTCGAGGGTATCAACGCCAACGAGCTTGAGCAGGGTAATGCAGGTTTCCTGTTCCCTTTCTCCTCTGGGGAACAAGACTTTATCTTGCCTCAGTAGCAGATATTCCTCTCCTCCATATAAAGGACCCTAACTTCATACTCATGAACTGAAATTAGCTTTTTTTTCTTTTCATTAGTCTCTTCTTTCACTGTGAATAGACAAAATGACATAGGGATTCTTTTCCATTCATTTCACAGGAATTCTTCCATAGTTTTTTCTATTCAACTGTAAACAATTTTGTAATTTTTTTTGAGTTCCAATACTTTGTAATTGGAAAAGAAAGAAATGAGAACAAAAAAAAAGAAGGAAATCATTCATACATTCTTACTCTTGCAGTGTTGATAAAAGAAAAAAAACAAAGGGCTTCCATTTCATACATTTACTGCTCTTGTTTTGCTAGCAGGTGATTTGTATGAGAATTAAAGGTTAAGATCATATTATGGTTGACAGATTGATATTTGTGGTTCTTGTAAGGCTGGCCCTTTGGAGACTATAAAGTTTTGAATGAAAGAAAAGTTAGATTAAATGTGACAGATTGATATTATTGCTCGGACTCTTCAAAAATGCCATTGTGTGCGTATCGGATCCTTTTCGGAAGTCCGAACAACATAGGATTAGAGTCTCATTCCACAGTTACTTTGTTCTATGTTTACTTAGTATTTGCATTTAGAGATCTGTGTGTTCTATGTTTCTGTATATTTGATTTTGATTGTCAAAGGATCTTTGTTTATTTCCTAGTTTTTCCTGGATAGAAGGAACTGCTGAAAGGGTACAGGAAACTGATGCAAAACATGACAATTAACAAAGTTTAATATGGTCTAAAACCTTATTTTAAAAAGACATTATTTCTTTCTGACAATCTCTTGTCAAAGCAAATAATATAGGCAGTTTTGATGTTTTCTTTAATACTCAATCATTATGATGTGCTTCCAACTTCTTGGAAGTAATTAATGAAATCCCAAACATTTAAGAAACATCTAAGCACATGTTGACCTAGATCAAGATGTACAAAACCTCAAAGCTGTGGACTAGGTTGTGACCTTGTGGTCAATAAAGTGAGCGATTTTGGATACTAGATAAAGAGTTACCCCGATAGCTTTTAGATAATTTAGGTGCGCAAAAGCTGGCCGACACGATCCTTATCAATTAAAACAGCAGTTGACTATGTAGTTTTTGAGCTCAGAAAGAACATTTATTGGTTAAAAGTTGACATGAAAAGAAGTGGATCCTAATCTAGGCAAATGTTGACTATAATGGGCAAATGTTGGATGAGGAATTGCATTATTTGCAAAGCCAATTGTTACTGTCTAGGGGATTCAAAACATAGACTTATTAAAAGTACAGACAAAAAGCAGATCTTTTTTCTGCAAAATCTGCAAGTATAAACCTTAATGTTTGTTGAGTATGTTCATGAACTTGTCAATAATTAGGGAATATTACTAATAAATGTTATTCTATTTCCAAAAGGCTGCACTTATCATGCTATCTACACATTTAAAATTTGCAATTTGGACATGCAAGTTTTCTTTGTAACCACTTATTGATCCAAAATTAGTAGTTAAAATAATTGTTGCAACTTAATGGTATCATGTTCTGTTTATTTTTTACTTTTTCTTTAACTTTTTTTTTTTTTTGGCTTTTATTTGAGTAAAGAACATTAAAGTACAAAGTCTTCCAGCTAATTTGGTTACTTGGAGTCCAACAATTGGTTTAAGTGTTCTTTGAAAGATTCTGATCTTAAATTTGAAGAAAGCATATCTAGGAAGTTGATTCAATGATGGAGAATTCTTCTTAAATTATTGTTCAAAAGATCTATGGAAGATTGCATTTGAATGTACATCCAATTATCTTATGAGTTTAATACTAAAAACTTCCATCAAAATATTTGTCGGTTTATTATTATCATCATTATTATTACTTTTTCACTTACCAATCAACGACCAAGAAAAACTTGCAGCACCGAAGAAAGAAAAGAGCGAGATGGTGGTTTTCGCTGTTCCCGCGAAGCGAAGATCGTTCGCTCGGCGAATAAAGTGGGTCACCCTTTTTTTGGCTTCGGCCAAACACTTTTTCTCGCTGGTCGAGCTTTCTACAAAAAAAGTGATGCAAGAACGTATTCTTTTATCTAAGTTTCTTCCCTGTGCATTAGCTCCACCCATCGTAAATGGTTCAGCCACGCCCGGTGCCACGAAATGATTGAGAACTACGACCGGGTTGAAATGAATTAAGAGGGCACTAATAAATCTCTCAGCAGGAGACTCATTATATTCAGAGGAAATAGCTCTCACATAGCTCTCACAGATCCAATTGATTAAGTTGTTGTATTTATTAAATTCGACATCGCTGAAGAGTCGCATGCAATTCATACATGGGCAAAAGACAACTGACTTCGGAAGCGAAATATGATCATATATAAATACTATTAAAAAACAAGAATTAGTGACGAATAGATTCTGTTGCTAAACAGAAAATCTGTCGCTAATTCTATTTAGCGATGGATTAGCGACAAATTATGAAAAAAATTTATTAGCTACGAGCGATTTAGCGACATATTATTGATTGGTTTCCTTGTTTGGAGGAGAGGGTGAAGTTTAAATTCTTACATCTGGCACTTAAGTTCAGCAGACACAACAACCATAATACCAAATCATAATGTGAACACTTTCATTGAACAAATGGATTGCCTAATTATAATATTTGATTAGCCTTGTTAAGTAGAGCTGGCACATTTACTTTGAAGTCGTACGGATATACTATAATGGTCTTAGATCCATGCATTTTATTATTGCCTAATTTGTATAGTGTGTGGACTAATCTTTACCTTTAAAAAATAATTTATCCAATACATTTGCTTATAATTTAGATGAAGTTATATATCTTCTTGTATTTAATTGCCCTAAAAGTTGATTCACACCAATTATAGACATAAATTACTTGCATCATTAAGTCATCTTCCTATGAAAACATGAATTCTTATGAAGAAATCGCATATAGTTATTTTAATATGACAAATTAATATAACATATAAACTTTGGTCCTAAAGTAAATAGAAGTAAAATTGGATAAAGTGCACAAATAGGCCTCAAAGTGGATAATCTTGAATTTGTCTACGCTTGTTGTTAGGTTTGAAGCCTGATTAATATGTGATGTATTGTCATATTAATGTTCACGCGGATCAATCTTAGTCATTAGTATATATATATCCCACCGCCGTGGAAGTTTACCCCATAGGGGTATTACCACGAATTCTCTCTCACATTTTTTCTCTCTCTACCTCGACTATTCTCTCTTCAACATTTCTTCTTCTTCATCAGATCAGGGTGTTTGAGTGAATCGATCCTAACACTTGCCCCATGAGTAAAATTTGTAATCCATTTGGACCTTTGGACAGCTACGGTTATTCGGACCTTTGGTACTAATTCTTGATCCATTAAACACTTCTTGAGCTCATTCAACCAATCACTGTGCATTACGACAATGGTAGCTAAACAAATGCATCAAAAATACGTACAAATACTTTTATGGCGACTAACAAGGTTGCCCCAAAGGTTGTTGGTGAAATACTATAATTGACCACACACAAAAGCTTTACTAGCGACTAAAGGTTATCCGTGATATGTAGGGCGTCACTAAAATTGGCGACATAATGAATTTTCTCAAAAGGTTTCAGTGAAATGTAGGCTGGTAAACTAATATCTTTTCTTGTGTTTTTTCATTCTTGTAACGATTCTTTGTTCCAATTCTACAATCATCCTGGAAAACCATGATGGATTTTGAGTTGAGATTATGTATATTATGGACAGTCCAATAACTAATCCACAACCGTAACCCATGAGAACTGTCTGCCAATTGATCATTGATGAATCATCTTCTTCTTCTTCTCCCTGATCTGGAGTTGTCGCTTGTGTTACTCCGTCATCACCACAGCCTCTTGAGAGTGGAAATCCACATAATCCATCATTCCCTTGGTATGAACTGTTCTCGAAAGTATCAAATTGATTTCCTTTAGGGATGCATCCAACGAGATGATTGTGTGAGAGATTTAGGACTGCAAGTGATGTGAGGGATGCAAATTGTTGCGGGATTCCTCCACCTATCTTGTTAAATGAGAGATCCAATGATTCAAGTACAGATAAATGTTGCAGTGATGGTGGTATAAGACCTTCTAAGCCATTGTGAGACAAGTTCAACGTACGAAGTCCAATGAGATCTCCAATAGAACTTGAAATCTGACCCTTGAATTCATTCTTTGAGAGATCAATAACTATGTTTGTAGCCAAAACTTTGACAAATAAACGATCCAATCCCTTTGTTGTAATTGTCACAGAATCATATCTACCTCCTCTATAGTTTGCTGTACTCATGTTCTCATCAATTAGTTTCATGGCTTGGAAATTCTTAAAAAGATTTGCTGGTAAATTCCCACTAAACGCATTGGATGAGAGATCCATAATTTGAAGTAGTGGAAACAAGTTTCTATTTCTTGAAACTCTGATGGACCCATGCAACTTATTTGATCTCAAATTTAAAATCCTCAAATATGGTAGGACTCCCAACCATTCTGGAAAAGTGTCGTTCAACTCATTGTTGCCTAAATCAAGTAGTTTCAAATACTTGCAATTGATCAAAGATCCTGGGACTTTCCCCTCTAACTTATTCCCATGCAATTTAATGAAAAGGAGAAAGTTTCCAGTACTAAAATTTGCTCGAATTGTCCCACTAAGATTATTATTACTTAAATCCAAAAATTGAGTATTATTCATCTCACCCAAACATTCTGGGATTGTTCCCTCTAAATTATTACTTCCCAGATCTAGCTCCGCTATTTTAAGATTGCAGATGGTTGAAGGAATCTGTCCACTGAGATTATTTTGAGGAAGGTGAAGAAATTGTAGGTTCTGCTGGTTTAGGAGTGACTTTGGAATAGGACCTTCCAGCTGATTTTGTCCTAGATCAACGAACCACAATGTTTTGGACTTGAACTCTTCAATTTTGCCACTGAAATGGTTATTGCTCAAGTCTAAACTCCATAGTGATGAGAGGGAGAATACACTGGAAGGAATTGGACCATTGAAGCTGTTATTTCTAAGGCTTAATGTCTTGAGATTACCGAAATTCCATGTAGGAAATGGTCCTTCAAGTTGGTTATCTGAAAGGGACAAAACCTCTACGCGAGTTAGATTCCATATAGGTTTAGTAGACCCTGAGAGATTACAAGAGCTCATGTCCAGTTTGTCCAATGAAGTTAAATAGCTAAATGATTCAGGTATATTACCAGTAAAATTCACATAAGAGAGAATTAATTCCGTGAGAGATGTGCTGCTATTCCATTTGGTCATTGGAAATCCAACTGTGAGCTGGGTATTGTCAAATAAGTCAAGAGATTTCAAGTTGGGAAGATGAAAAACTTTTTCAGGCAATGTCCCATATAATTGCGTGTATCGAAGTTGCAGAGTTGTTAAATAAGAAGAGAAATTTAGAGGAAAGGTGGAAGAGATGTTGACAGAGTCAAGCTCAAGCTCTCTTAATTGGGTCAAGTTCTTAAGGAGAAGTTCAAAATTGTGAGATTCAAGTCTAAGCTCCTCTCGATAATCTCTCCGAATACGAAGAACGTATAATTTAGAAAGATGAGAGATTTCTAAAGGAATTTGACCGGAAAATCTTGAATTTGATAAATCAAGATGTGTCAAACTAGAAAACTCACCAAATTTAGGCGAAATGTGTGATTCAGAGAAATTATTACCAGATAAATCAAGCCTTTTGAGATTAGAGAGTTTGAAGAGGCTACTATTGAAATGAAACTTGCCTTGAAGTTGGCTGCAACCAAGGTCAAGCTCAATCACTCGGCCTGTTGTCTCGTCACAGTTAACTCCTTCCCATGAGCAACAATCTCTGCTCCTATTCCATGATAGTGTTGTTGGATAAGATGTGCCGCAGTAAGCTGAATAAGAAGCGTCAGGATTTATGGTAAACATCTGTTTGAATTGTAGAAGAGCAAGAGCTTGATCTTTGGGGCACAAATGAGGTAAGGATGAGGAGAAAGTAAGTCTACAGAGAAAGGTATATAGCAGAAACGATGCAAGTTTTTTATAACCCATTTCTGCACTATAAAGATCAAAACAATCGAAGCAAAGAAGAATAATTCTGAGGAGAAATCTTTGCTTTGTTACTCTATTGAATAATTCTGAGGTATATATAACACAAAGCAAAGAAGATTTACTATTGTTGCTTTCTAGTAATCAATTCCAGGAAGCTCGTCTAGTCATTTTCAGTCAAATTTAGAGGTGTCAATTACATATGCGCATATCTTCTCTGCAATTATCAAGTAATCGGACAGAGATTTAAGGGGTCGATTGGTTGGCTGCACTACAATGAACCAAACACTTGATAAAAAATAATCTCAGCACTACAATCCCTGCACAACCAATAATCTCTATGCATTTATCTTCTATGCAATTATCAAGTAATTGGACAAAGATTTAAGAGTATTAACTGGTTTAGGGACTATGAAAAAAACATTTCAAGTCAAAAATTCAAATAAATTAAGTTTGATTAGTTAGGATAAGAGTATCGGTTGGTCCTATTTGATAGACCTTTATTCTCTTCTTAATAATTTTCAAAAATGTCAATCTATAACAAAGTAGTATTGTAAAGATGTAATGAGAATGTTAAAATATTCCTATTTGATATTTTCTAGTACATTTTTTGCAGGTTATGCTCAAAAGAGTAATTTATTTTTGCTGTCAGAATCTGAAATACATACTATTTGTTTGTAGAGGAATCGTCAATTTATATGAAATTAAACTATGTTAATTGATTCTGATTGATATAAAGCTATTCATTTTTTCTTTTTCTTTTTTTGATTTTCTTCTCTTAAATATGAGTTTCAATGATGAATAATAATATATCATATTTGGTGCAGGATCGCAAGAGATAAAACAAAGAAATCAAGATTCCATATCATTCAAGCATGGATTAAGGGAAACAATCCATCAACGAAAAAAAAAGGAAAAGAAAAGTATCAATGACTAGCTATGAAAAAGGAAGAAGCAACAGAAAATAAGAGTGCAAAGTTGTACAGAAGAAAAGAAAGGGCAAAGAAAATTATGTGGAAACAGAAGAAAATAAAATAAAGAAAAAGTTTGATATGAAATGGGAAATGGAAGAAAAGACCTACAAGTCAATAATTCATAAGAAAAAGAAAAAAAAACATTTCAGTAGGTAGGACAAAAGGTCTTTTGTTTCGACTGATATATTCACGTTTTGCTTGTGTGTTCATTTAAGCAAAACCATCTTTTTGGAACTACTTACAGCGTTCCTTTGCATTTTAGAAATGCAGGAGAAGCTAAAAATATTCCACCCAAAATAAACAAAGAAAACAAAAAGTCAGAAGCAAAAATAAATATAGTTGTTTACCCCGAAAATCGAATAACACAATTGAATTTGTACGTGGGATAAAAGATACGTGGATGTGTTTGATACAAGAAAGCAAATAAAGAACAAATTAGTAAAATCGCAATATGGGATGAAGAAATAGCAATAGGAGCCAATAAGTTTGTATATGCCTTTGTACTGAATGAAAATTGGATCTTTACATTGATAGGAATTCTCTATATATAGAAAAGGAAAGACTCTTTATGACAAAAAAGTCTTCTATAATCATAAAAAGTCTTCTACTTTTGATGATTGAACAGTCTTTGTTAGAGAATATATCAAGGATATATTCTAGGAAGTAATTTATTTTGTATATAATTAGCATTTATTGTATATATTCTTTATTAAATGTCAAATATTTAGTTACCTTAGTTTTAGCTAGTTTCCTTGTTGTTAGCTAATTTAGTGGCTAATTTGTAGCCTACTATCAATATTGTATTCTGTATATATTTGGCTCAATGCTTCAATGCAAGACACGGAATCAACTTCCTTCATGGTATCATATATTCATACGATCCTATTCTCCTAACCCTAGCCATATACATCTTCTTCTCAATTCTTCTTCTTCTCCTATCTTTCATTCTTCTCCATGGCAGATTCGTCCAAGTTTCATCCCGCCCTCACTGTTACTAATGTTAAATCTCTTGTTCCTGTGACGTTAGACAATGAGCAGGCTTTGTACCATTCTTGGGCTACTCTGTTCATCAATCTTGCTAGGGTTTATGATCTCTACGATCATTTGGTTCCACCTACGGAGGAGACGGCTATGGCTGCCTATGCCAAGGCTAAGTCCGCTGACCTGGGTCTTTAGGGGCGTTTGGATGCTGTTGTATTGCAATGGATTTACAGCACCATTGCCCCTGATCTTCTCCTTGCTATCCTCAAACGTAATGATACGGCAGAGGGGGCGTGGAACCGTCTTGAAGCTCTGTTTCAAGACAATAAAGCCTTTCGGGCTACCCATCTCGAGGAGGACTTTGCCAACATTGCTTTTGAGGCCTTCAATTCAATTGACAACTATTGCAATCACCTGCAATCCTTGGCGGACAGGTTGGCTGATGTTGATGCTCCGGTGACAAATGGTCGTCTTGTCTTACGTCTCACCGGTTCCTTACCGGAGGCATATAGCAGTACAGTGGACTATATACAAAATCAAGAACCATTGCCATCCTTTGAAAGTTGTCGTTCGAGATTGAAAATGGCTGAGCGTACTATTAAGGCTCGTCAAGCACGTGAAAATGGCACTCGGACTGATAGTGCTGCCATGGTCGCCACAAATATTTCCCCTTCAATTGATTCTTCTGCAAACAATAAGAGAAACAACAATACTAAGAGCAAGAATCATTCGAAATTCAACGGGAAGAAAAAGGCCCAACACAACACTAATGGGCCCAGTCCAAATCAGCCGCCACATCAGCAGCAACAGTGGCAGCCACGTCAGCAGGCCTCACCGCCACACTGGCAGCAGATGTGGCAGCCTACTTGGGGAGGATGGACCGTGCCTCCTTGTCCTTTTCCCTCCTATAATTGGCAGCCACGGCCCAATCAAATGGTCCAACGTCCACCTTCTTCTGGGTCAGGCTTGCTTGGGCCCAAACCACAAGCTTTTAATGCCATTGCTCCTCCTGCGCCTAGCTACACGCCTACCAACATTGAGGCCGCTATCCATGCTCTTTCGGTCTCTCAACCCGATGGGAACTACTACATGGATACCGGTGCTACATCTCACATGACGGCGGATGCAGGTATTCTCTCTTCTTATATTAATTCAAGCAATAAACATCACAACATTGTTGTTGGAAATGGTAATTTAATTCCTATTATTGGTCACGGTCGCACTTCTTTGCCCCCACCTTTTCCCCCGTTTACCCTTAATAATGTGTTACATACTCCCAAACTCATTAAAAATCTTGTCTCTGTTCGTAAATTTACCACAGATAATATGGTTTCAATATCTTTTGACCCATTCGGTTTCTCTGTTAATGATTTACAGACAGGGAACAGACTAATGAGATGTGATAGCACCGGGGACTTGTATCCACTTTTCTCCAGCTCTCAAACCATTTCTTCCAAGAATCAATCTGTTTTTACTGCTTTGTCTTCAGATTTGTGGCACAACCGTTTAGGTCATCCTGCCGACAATGTTCTTAAGTCTCTTTGTAGTAAAAAATTTATTGATTGTTATATGTCTTGTAAAACTTTTTGTTCCTCTTGTCCTCTCGGGGAACATTCTAGGATACCTTTTCATGATTCTGTTTCGTATACTTTTCTTCCGTTTGATATTATTCATAGTGATCTTTGGTCATCTCCTATTGTTAGTACTTCCGGCCACTGTTATTATGTTCTTTTTCTCGATGACTATAGCAAATTTTTGTGGACTTTTCCCATTGGAAAAAAATCTCAAGTCAAACAAATTTTCTTAGCTTTTCATGCTTTAGTCAAAACTCAATTTGAACGTAATATTAAGACCTTTCAGTGTGATAATAGTATGGAATATATTAATGGAACCTTTAAGGAGTTTTTTGAGAAAAATGGCATGCCCTTTCGTCTCTCATGCCCTCATACCTCTCCTCAAAACGGCAAGGCCGAAAGACACATAAAATCAATAAATAATATCATTCGAACTCTTCTTGCTCATGCATCCATGCCACTCACTTTTTGGCATCATGCTCTCTCCATGGCTACATATCTCCTTAATATTCTTCCTACTAAGGTCTTGAATTACCAATCACCCACTCAAATCCTCTATCAAAGTGATCCAGATTATTCATGTTTGCGTGTTTTTGGTTGCTTATGCTTCCCATTATTCCCCTCTTCTACCATTAATAAATTACAAGAAAGGTCGACTCCTTGTGCTTATTTAGGTCCAGCTCCATATCATCGTGGGTCCAAATGTTATGACATGTCTAGTGGAAAAATCATAATTTGTCGTCA